>JASUUL010000100.1:0-122463 GCA_030449875.1 Aegle marmelos
CTCTGCTTTTCTCTCAAAGCCATGAGCTTCTGCTGGTCCTGGTACTGTCATCATTGAGCAGGCTTTTGTGTGGCTCCCAAGCAAATAGATTGCGTAAAGGACGTGGCGAACTGTCTGGTGAATTTTTTTACTGGATTATTTTGACTCACGGATGAGATCTGCTGTTGACTATTACGTACCCTCTGTTATGTTGCTGCAGACTAATGCTCGTATAAATGTACACTTGGTGTTCTTAATTCAATAAATTTCACTATTAGAGGGAAAATCACCCACTCTAGGAGTAACTCATAACAATTGCGTTTTTCTTTTACAAGTAATTCTGTACAAACAATTGGAATGGAGGAAAACAGAAAAGTCAAACCTCATGAAAGAAGCAGAAGCATATGGTCTATAATAGAGACGCGTCCATTGATGTACATTAATTTATGGATGCAGTTCATGTTAATTAAAGATGGTGATGGCAAGGGTTTGATATTTGATGGATGATTTCTCATTTTTCTTATTGATAAAAATAGATTAATCTCGGGCATGGAATTGAGAAGATGTGATGTTAGATAAGAATTTATTTATATACATATATATATATATATAAAAGATAAGAATAAGGGTAAATTTGGTATTACATGGAGTATGTTGAGAAAGAAAAATTATTTTCAAATTTTTTATGGGGTTAAGTGAAAAATGTGAATTGTTCATATAAGTTAAGCTGGTGAAATCAGCAGGCCCGAGCGCCGAAAATCAGACCTAAACAGACCTTAAACTGGGCTTGGGCCCATTGTTGGGTGGGGACGATTCCCGTTTCAAAAGTATGAAGACAACCAACAGTTGACGCCCCTTCCTGCGGGTTTCCTTTTTTGTGCATTTGAGTATCGGAAAGGCTGAAAACACTCTTGCATCATGTGCGTTCTTGAACTTCCAAACTATTATTATTTTTTAAAATATCACTAAATATTTTAGTCAAAATGTTATATCACACATAAAAGCTATTGCCATTTAATAAATGATTTTAACAGTGCCCACAAGCACTTGCAAACATGCCCTACACTCACTTCCCCCTTCGCCAATGCCTTTTGCCTACCATTAACATCATTGTCCTATCCACTCAAGTTCAGTTCTATGTGCTGAATAATTTTTTCTTTTTATTTTATTTTTTTTTCAGTTATTATAATTTTCAAATATCACATCAACAACCCACCATCGAGATGCCCTTATATATATGTATATAAACCTTTGTACCTTAGTTGCTATTCAACTAAGCTTTCATATTTTTTGCTCTGACAATAAAAAGAAAATGGAGAAGAGAAAAGTAGAGTCTTTTGATGGTATATCTGATGATGGGGTTCTTGTTGGGCAGTCTCAAGCTGCATTCAAGGGAATGCTATGAGACTTGCTTCATCATTTGTTACATAACGCCAGGAACCACTTGGTTCATGCGCAGCCAAGTGCTTAAAGGACTGCATTTTCCCACCAAAGTTGCACACTCTTGAGTCTTCAAGACACCAAATATTTCTGTAAGCTTGGCTGTGCTACTTCCTGTGCACCAATCTTAGCTCCAAAGACAATCCTGGTAATTATTATTAAATCCTAATTTTCTTTCTCTTTTCTTTCACAAACATGACTCATAATTTTTTGTTTTTGCTTATCATCAGCTGGAGAGAAAGTGGAAGGCTGTGTGTGAATTCCTGCCAAAATCTTGCAGCAAGAATTGATATCAACATTCACCACCATGTTGCCAAGAACAACAAGATTTTAAGGATGTGTTTATAAATGAAGTGTTAAAACCTATATGAATGAAGTAAATCTAATTTGCCTTGGCTGATTTTTTTTTCTTTTGGCACACTGTTTTGTGGATTTGTCCTAGCTGGTTGATTTGATTAGAGAAATGAAATGTGATGATGTTTGTTTTCAATGGCTTCCACTTGTGTATTATTTATAGGGTCACGGCCTAGCACTAGAAGAATTTTACCCATTAACAACAATATATGATTGAAAATAAGCCACTGGGCACTACGATTGTCAAATAGACTACAAACACAGAGAAGTTTTTGATGACCCTCAATAGAATAATGATCAATGATTGAAGACTTGGAATCATTAGAGGGTTGGAAATGATTTAGGTCATTTTCTTCTTCGTTGTGTGAATTGGCACTTCATATTACTGAGCCCGTGAACCAGATGAAGACAAAATGATGGCATGCCGTGGCGTGGCCGCGAAGCATTGCGAATGGATCTTGCTGTCATAGCGTTGAAAATTGCCAGCAGACACGGTTTTAATTACCAAAATGTAAAATTGAGAAAAGGACTGATAATATAATTTCTTTTCCAGTAATTATGCCGAGATGAAATACGATTAGGTTGGTATAGTCGGGGATACTGTTGTCCTGAAATGATGCTATGCAACTACTGTTTAAAATAAGGGAGCGTCCGTTACCAATTCGTCAGACCACTAGGCTCTTGCGATCGTTTCCTCAAATTTATAACTTAAAAACATTGGCCGAGACCAACCCTGAAATGGAAATCCCTCGGTTCTTGACAGAGAAATGGCGGCATGCATCGCATGTTCAAAGCTTGTGGGACATTCATTATGCAATAAGCAATGGAAGGTTATCCAAATGTAACCATCTTACATCTAAGCCAAGCAACTGTGTTATCATGAAACTGGGAAGAAAAGCTGAAATTCCAAGACCCGTAATAATGCAAACATACCAACTCCCACCACCACCATTTAAAATCAGAGGCATAATTTTAGAATCTGCAACACCGTATGCCCTATTGATATGGCAGCACTGAAATAATTCCCAGCAGAAAATCTTCTCACAGCGTAGAGTGTCCACCAACATCCCACGCTAATAATATTAATCAAAATCTGATTTTTTTCCTAGAAACTATTAGTAACAATTCTAATGCATTATCTTGAGAGGCATAAACTGAATGATTGAGGCTTAGATAACAAGAAATATTAACGGAGCAAGTAGATGCAATCCAATATGTCTCTCCAAGGATCATGCAAAGAATTAAGACCAGCATGTGAACACCTCAACCAGTATTAAATCAAATGCAAAACAAGGTATGGCAATACTACAATCTTATGCTGTAATCTAATTATCACTGCACCAGGCGTAAAAATAATTAGGAATACCATAAAAATGATCAACATGCAACATAGCTTCTAATATATATTCCAGCTCAAGGAACACTATAGGAACCATCAAACATTGATTCCATGTCTTTATAGATGTAGTTTCTGCAGCTTAAACATAAGAGTACCCAACAGTTGAAATATTCTCCTGCAGACTAGACTTTAAACAACAACAAAAAGATTGGACCTGTTAACTTTCCGCTACATAAGGATTTAGGAATTAACCAACTCTAAGGAACCTCCTTTTCTCCGTGAAAGAAAAGGATAGCTACCAAGGGCAACCAGATGATTGCACAGAATTCGTGTCAAAGTAGCTTTCAATCATCTGTAGCCTTGGGGAATTTTCCGGGTCTTCAAAACTGCTGTGGTTTTACCTTTCAGAGCAGCAAACAGCTGTCCGAAACTCTTCCACTATGGAAGCATCCCTGAACTTCAATGCGAAAGTAGAAAGACCACCTTTTCCTTCACTAGCACTGTTAATGCAGGCAAAAAGTGATGCCTTTCTTTTCCATATTCGTGAGCTTCATGTCCGGTAGAGGCTTGCATTCAAAATCAACCTGTAATTTCTAGCTCTCATGAGAAGCCTGGCTCTCCCAGGTGCATTTGTGGACACATTCACCTTAAGTTCTCCTTCCCACGCTCCTTCCATGATCCATCAAGAAACTCAAAAAGCACTGAATCAGACGAAAACCACTTTCTCATTCTCCTCCTCCGGGTCTCAACCACAACTTCCTGCATAGATGGGAAGGTAGTTTCACCTTTGAAGTAATAGAAGTTGCTGGTGTGTTAAAGAGGAAGAATTCCATTGTTAACCTGTCCAAAAACAGAACCAGAGCTAGAATTAGAGGCAGACCCATCCTTCGGAATTGACCCAAAGGCGAATGTTGAAGTAGAGAAACCAGTTCCTGCAAGTCCTGTGAATGCATTTTGGGTACTTGAAAGTTGTCCAAATGAGCTCAATTGACTTGAATCAGTTGCTTCCATGACTAGTTTCTTTCTTGTCTTCATTCTCAGGCTTATCTACTCCTGCTGTCTTTCCATTGTCTATCTCTGATCTTTCAGCACCATTCTCCTTATCCTCAGAACTCTTCTTGTCTGCAGCATCTTCAGATGCCGGCTCATTCTTGCTTTCTGGCTGCTTACTACTCTCATCTCAACCTTTTTCAGGTTCACTGCTGGCAGCTTCTACAGCCACTGGCTCATCAATCTTGCTTTCAGATTGTTTGTTATCCTCAGCATCCCCTTGTCAGCTTCTTTGTTGGCATCAATATTGGCATCAACTGAAACCTTGTTCTCACTAGATTCTAGTAGTTCAGTTGCAGCTGGAGAAACAGTCTTGGTAGGCTCAGTTGTAGCTGGAGTGACAGTCGCACTGGGTTCGGTTGAGGGGACTAAGCGGATACCAGCAAAAGGATTAGATGATGTGGTAGATGTGGTCTGATTGCGACGGACTTTGACTATTCTTCTGGTTGCGAGGACCTCATCAGTGGCCTCTTAAAAGTTCCACTTTCTAGTTCAGAAGAATCTTCCTCATCATCAAGACCAGGGTTATCTCGGGAGAGTTCCCGTCAGCAGCTCTCTTCTTTGTAGGAGGAAGAGCATTCTCTGCATCCCCATTGAATAACCAAGCCAGTGATCTAAGACTCAAAACTCTGCCAGCATAAGTTTCCCAACCGGAGAAAAAGAAAATTGAATTACTAATATACACTTGAATCTATCAATGTACACAAAATCTAAATGTGGTGAAAAGGCGAACTCAAGAAAAGGTGTTTCAAAACTTGACATGCAAAAGTAAAATAGAAATGTTAATTCTTAAGATACTGGGCACATAAAGAGTTGTCCAGAAAGCATAGATGTATCTATTCCAAGAACATTGTTCATTTTGTCTTCTTACAAAAGAAATTTCATTACAAGTTACACAAGTTGGAATCAGTAAATGCACAGGTTTCTCCATCATTACTTAATGCTTGATTATTTCTATTATTGTTTTATCAAATAATGATTATTTCTATTATTGTTTCATTTGACAAAAATCTGTGCACATGAAATTGAGTAAAAGAAGGATCTGATAGCCGGGGGAAAACGGAATAAGGTCTCCACACAAGTGGTTAAAGACATTCATTACTAACAAACCAGGTATCTATGATAGATAATGCCTATAAAAATTCACATCTACATGATATGTGTCTGATAACAAGCAACAGCCAACCAAGGTTCCAAGGTACTTGGACCATGCCTCGACTTAGTTTTTAGCTTGTTTTCAAAATAAATGGGTTCTGGACATGTGGACCACTGGCTACATGTGCGATATTGCCCATCTTTCCCATAATTTCCATATACCATGCATTATTGAGTTTGTGCGTATCTTTTGTTGTTTATAGGTAGTTAGTAATGTGAATCATGTGCTGCCATTGGCTTTTATAAAAAGCCTAGTAGATATTTGAATAAAGTAGGAAAAGGGACTATTTTCCCAAAAGCTACTGTCTTCTCTAAATTCTTTTCTCTCCACTGCTATTGTTACTTCAAATCCTTGCAAATTACGTATCACTACATTACCTCAAACCACTAAAGAATTAATTCAAAGCCGTAAAAACTAAACTACAACTAGTTGACATATATCCTAATACCCAGAGAGTATGACTATCCATAAAAAGGGCCCTTTTGACAAACTAAAAATAGATGCTCTCAAAATAACAATCTCCAGAGTAAGTTGCAACCACAGGCTACAAACAGTAACATAAGCAAAACATACAACCCACTAAAACTACCAGTTGAGGGTTGGAAGAAATAGCCATTGAAATTGTTCACACATTATAAGAATCCAAGGCTCAAAATTCATCTGTAGCCCATGCCCAATAAAAGTGACCATAATGATAAATTCTAGAAATGATGAGTAAAAGAAACCAGAATAGAACTAAAAGTAAAACCTGTTAAGTAGCTCAACCTACTCTATTTTTGTAAATTAGTACTTAAGATTGTATCCAAAAGTAAAATCTAAATGATAAAAGCCTTCATTTGATAAGGGCAACCATGATTCAGTACAAACAGAGGAATTTTTGCACTCAAAACCAACAACAATGAAACCAATAAATAGAAAACCAGCAATTAGATTTAAGCAAATATCATAGCAGTAAGCAATGGAACCAATCCACACTTCAAAGAAACACACATCAACGTTATCCATCTATAGTGAAAGGGATTTATAAATATCCTTTTCTCCAAAATGCAATTTTCTTTCTTATTCAACTTCCACTAAAATCTCTCAGGTGACAAGTAAAATCATATAACAGGATACAATCTTTGCATTTGTTCACAATAATTGAGCATCACAAAGACCTAATCAACTAGTTGACCAAACAATCTATTGAATTTGATCCAATTCCTCAAAACTCCAAAACAAAACAGAAGAAAAGAAGATCACTGTGGTGAAATACTAAACACACCATTACACTGCCATTTTACCTGCATCTTCATTCATCATCTTCTCAAATTTCGTCATCTCTTCAAGTATTTAAACCCATAAAATCACTTTAATGCAAAACTAGCTTCCATATCACAAAAAGGCAGCCAACTTCAACAGGATAATATAATGATATAAATTGATGCAATTAAAAAATATGCTCAACTTTAATTAAGAATCTCACTTTTAATCTTAAAGATGGCTTCCTTGCACAGAAAGAGTGGGGCATGCGGAAGCACATATATTATTCTCCAATAAAGCACTATATTACAATAGTTCAAAGTATAAATTAAAAGAATCCACTAAGCTAAATTAAAAATAAGAATCCTACAAGTATTTTACCTCGAATTTATGTATAATATATTAGCAAAAAGTCAATTTGACTTGTTGTAAATTTATTAAGAAAACAACCAGAAATGAAAATAAAAATTACTGATAATTGAAATCTTCGATTTCGCTAAATGCTTATCCACAAAAATAAAGATAAAATGAAAATTATTTCATAAACACAATATCTTATTCATTTCTAATCTCCTTTGTTTCATTTTCTTTCTAAGCAGCCAAACAAAGGACTGACAGGTGACAGCTTAAATCTCATATAAAAAAAAAATCTGAAATTAGGCGAACTGGTTCATCACGATTTCTGATAATTAATATATGTCCTAGATTACATCAAGCAAAAACGCGTACAAGCACTTGAAAACCAAGTGTAAAAATTATTGACAACAGAAAAGTCACGCAAAGCCCAAAAAAAGGAAATGAACGGAAATTAACAGAGGAAATGAATAAAAATATAAGAAAAAATGAGGAAAATAACAGAGGAAGTAAGGAAAGAAATGAAGTGAAGTTGGATTAGGACTTACTGGGAACGAGGGCGAAGGAGAAGCAAAACCCTAAAGAGAGAAATAGATCCAATAATAAGAGGGTTTTTAATTTTTTAATTATTATTTTAGATTTTTTAAATTTCTTTTTAGTTTTGGATATGGAAGGGTCTGCGGGCTTCCTTGTCAGTGCGTAGAAGGGTGGGAGGTACTATAAATTTATTTAATAAATGCAAATAATGATGCTGAACAGAATCCTTTTGTTTGAATTGACCTGCTGTGGCATGTTATTTACATGAGTTTCAGGTGAAATGACGACACGTGTTATTGATAGAAATAGGCACAGGCTTGACCCTGCAAACTTTTTCGACCGAACTGTTATTTGACATGCGTGCATCAGAAGACAAGTCCGTTGATGCGGTTTCATTCGTAGGATATATATACCTCTTGTGCGGAAACTTTTCCTTGTGGAATCAGAACCGTTCGTTTGGCACCGAACAGCTATAATGAAGAATAAAGATTGAAGAGCCTATATATATTTTTTTGGAGCGATCACTAGCCATTGGACTCAAGGTTTGAACCCTCTTCTGCCCTTCACTCATGTTATTCGTTGTTATATTTCCGGATTGTTTTTGTGTCTGTTGAAAACCGCATCCACTGCCTAAGTAGATCCCAACACAATTAAACCAAAGACCATTTTAGAACCAAAACCAAAGGACCGAACCAAAATTACCCGAGTAAAATATAGATTATGATACTTTTTGAAAACAAATTACAATGAAAGTTTCATCTGAAAAAATTCCCAAGCAAAACAAAGATTAAGGATAGCCATGTATCTAAATTTGAATAGTGAATTCGGGTTGAATTGGGTAATTGCTTGCTAACTCAACTTTTTCTACATTCACAAAAAGGAACTAGAAAAGGGGTGAGGAAAGGGCTCAAAGAATATGCTAAAACAACAATTTTTAAAGCGATCAAGATCGTCACTGATTCTAAAACTGTGTACTATATGCCCACGACAAAACTCAAATGCGCTTCAGTGCCACACCACCAGAATTAGAGACAACCCAGCTCTACAATCACCTCTCTCCAGACTCCAGCAAGAAGCCTGGTTGCTGAAAGTTCAGATAAATAACTAGAATAAATAAGTTTTAAAAAAAGCAAAAAAGGGTAGATATCATGTATGCTTGAAAAATAACTTCATCTCCAACCAATTATGTAAAGGAAAAATGGCCAAGTTGAGAAATTTCACAAAGAGATCATTTTTTCTATGCACAACCTATTCCCATAAGGAATATTACACAAAAATGCTGTTTCAGGAAATTTAAGGCCAGGTTCTCTAGCGAATCAAACTTAATACTACAAAGAGTAACATTGCTTGTTTATATTCTTCGGTATTAACCTATTGTACAGCCAGGTTGCAGCTGCACGCAGTTCATTCAAACATGCGCTAACATTTCCTTTCAAATCTATCGAAATTGGTATGCACGTTCCTCACCTTAAGCAAGGGACTAACACAGCTAGAACCGTCTGTCTTCATGAATCCTGATGACGTGGTGTAAGCACTGCCAACCAAAAATAGAACAGTTAAAGCAAAAAATGATAAACAAAACAAACCGAAATTACAAATGACAACAGAAGCGAAGTACTCAATTTTTATATTGCATGACACAAAAAGGAGATACAAAATGAATCAACACCTATCTACATATAACAAAGAAGAATGAAATCCAGAAAGACACAATAAATCTTCCAGAATAATAGGAAAATTGAAAGTAAATGTGTATGGAAAGATTGGAAGTCTATTGAACTCGGATGTCAATTATCATGGTCCAACAACAAGATTTTAACAAAGTTTTGACAGCATAGCAATGTAAATTGTTTAACCAATATGATTATCAGAGAAACAACCTTTTTTTTTTTTTCAAAGTTAGGGAAGTAACTACTTGATTGCAACAGATTTTGGCACATTTTGCTAACATATTCTAAGTTAGCCAAGCCAAAGAACATAACTGCAGCAACAAAGCAGCTGCAATTTGACACTTGTTAGAAACAGAGTAACAGGGCTAACACTGATACCCAAGGCTTATCCTAATAGATGAGCCAGCATTAGTGGTGAGAAATTATAGACAAAGTAGTAGTTGTAACAAAAATTAGTGAAAGGGCAGTTAGAGATGGCACTTCAGAATCAATTAATCACCAGAGACAAAATTTGGATTTTCACACTGCCCCAACCAATTGCTTTTAGGCTGACGGGGTTCCTTCATTATTCGTACCCCACTGTTCTTCAGCCTCGTTACCGTTAACGAGTACTGCACCGTCTGTTGAATCAGCATCCACTACGACAGGCTCCTCTTGGCTTCCTTCTCCATTCTGTTCCTCTGTATTCTCTTCTCCATTTTGTTCGGAATCCTGTCCACAAGGTAGAGCAATTGTTAAGTAAAAGTTCTCAAACCAAAAGCAGAACTCCCACACGATAAATATAAAGGAAATAAATAATAAATTAAATATTTCAGACCATGATCCACGATACAACAGAGAACTCCAATCTTGCAGCTTAACTTCCCCAACTAAATAAAATTCAGCAACCAGAACAAAAATTACAAATGTGTAAATATACACATGCATGCAGAGAATACCTCATGATCAAGATCTCCATTTTCAAGAGTTTCCTCTTCTTCAATTTGCATGTGTCTGAAAGACTCCACAAGTGTCATGTATGATTTATCTGCATGGTTTACATAGTCTTCTGCAGGTGGATATACACCCCTACAAATCAATTATGAGAGTAACTATATAAGCATATCCAAGCAACACTCGAATGAAACCCTAAACCAACAAATTACCAGTTAAGTGGATAAAATCTTGCATGACATAAACTTTACAGCTAACAGGAGTTTGAAAATATATATATATATATACATATATTGCCAGCTAAGCTCTTTTCAACTTAAACTAATTTCATTGAAGCAATTGCACATAAATACAGACATATAAGTATGCTTAGAATGAAAGGAAGCACACGCCCAGTTAACAAAATATAATACATGTGCAAATAGAGATAAGACCAGTATCAATACCTGGTACCAGCAGCTTTGGACTCAACAGCAAGAGCAACTTGCCAATCATCAAATAGATTAGAATACTCTTCAGGATCAGCCAGAGATTCAGCAGCTTTTGGGTTCACCTGTAGTTGGAATAGCATCAGGCTAAAAACTTTGTACAAAGCCAATCTATCATTCCAAAAAACTGTCAAAGATATTATCACAGATTCACAACTGCGATAATAAAATTAGAGTTTATACTTCTTGCAGTTGATTTTCCAGCATTTGCTGCAAATGCATTGAAAGATTAAGAGAGTATCGCGATTTTTTCCCCTTTGAGGGAGGATAAGTTGCTTAACCCAATATAGTTCCATCCCGGGATGGCAGGTCACAAGATCCCATCATAAGTAGCACTTGGGTGAACTTGAAGTCAAATGACAATCTCAAAGCAGTGCAAGACCACATATAACAGTCTATAAGATAACTTCTGAAGTTTAAAAGGACAGCAAATTACCACAGGAAGCGTAAGACAGGGATACACTATTGGTACAACTCTAGTACTACATAAACTTCAGGACTTATTGCCATGAACTGAATGGTGTGAAATTCCTATAATAAGACTATGGCATCTAATTTATTGATGCTAGATGGAAGAAAATGAAAGCGCAATGGGGTGCAGCTCTGCCTGGGATGTAACAACTACAGTTTGTTCCTAAATCAGACTTATCATCAGGCAAACCAAGCTTACCAAGACAAAGTATAAACAAGCAAAAGAAGCACATGAACAGAAAGTAACCTTTGAGGTCTTTTCTCCAAATAGCAACAATCTCTGAAACCTTGCTTGGAAGGTATGATCTTGCCATCAAAGCAGCCTCAGGTATCCGATTACTGCAGAAGAAAGTTTTATTTTCACCTAAAACTATAATTGTATTAACCTGTTTCCTTGTATCAAAGAATTGAAAAATATATCACCTTTCCACTAACAGCTGGAGGCAGTCTTCCAATTTACCCAACATAAATAAACAAAGGAATGCAACATTGTTCTTTCCTTGCTCTTTAGCAAGACATGCAAGTTTGGATATCCTTCGGCGTCTCCTAAAGAAGAGTAGAGCAGCAACAAACCACTCAAATCCGTTGCTTGTTTCATGCATTCCTCAGCCATTTCCAACTGCAGCATAAAAACTCACCATGAGAGACATGCTAAAAAATAATGTGAGACTGCAAAACTAATAGTCAAAACTTTGGAGCAGAAAAGATAAGTGTTCAAAGAAGGGGGAATTTAGCAACCAGGACAAATCATCAAAATCTAATTTCAAGCAAAACGTTACACAACACCTTTCCAGTGGACATAGCTAATTCTCCCAATTGCTTCCATTTTGACTCACTCTGCACTTCAGTAGCTATTTCCTGCAATAGTAAGGGGAAAAAACAAAAACCATGTTCGAGTTTAGAGAGTTGTTACATGGTCCAAACAAGTTTTAAAAGTTAACAAAGAGCTCAACCACTCAGGAAAATAAAATCTTCCGTGTTACACATTCCCAACATATCATCTAGACTTACCCGTGCAACCTCCAATCTGCCCAGCTGTATGGCTAGTTCGAATCTATAATCAGGGTCAGTAGCCACTTCTATAGCTTCCTCTATCATTCCTCGTGACTCCAGGAAATGAGCCACACTAAATATGAAAGCAAATTATTCATCAAAACACAAGTAGCTTTCAAAAGCCAAATTTATACCAAAGTTACAAGAGATTAAAACATAATTCAAAATCCCAAATTATCTACAGGTTAAAAGCGCCAGCCCATGGTCACATTTGCTATGTGCTAGAATCAACACCACCTAGTAAACTTAGTCAAAACCAAAAGGTCAAGCAGTATTAACTTTACTGTTGAAGACAAAAAACATTGCAAGAATGAATGCTTTCATCTTTAGCCTATAAATGGATTAAAAACAAGAAAATCAGGAATAATCAAGCTAAACATGGTGAACTCACAAAAAGGAAAGGATATAACAGAGATAAAAACTGCTAATTCTGTAAAGAATCTTCTTCCCTTATTCCAATATCATTTTTTTCTTTTTGAATTGGTAAAAGTGCAGTAATGAAACAGGTAGAGGCCTATACCATAAAGCCACAGTCATTTTTCCAATGGCCAAATGAAAATTCATACTCAAAACATTTCTTTTAAAATATCAATGAAAAATAAAAAAACCTTGATCTGTTGGCCATCAATTCATAGTTGCAAAGATTGTATATACCTATTGTGATGCTCTTTTGGAATTGAAGGTAAGATTTCATTGGCCCTCTCCAAATCTCCACGCATCACAAGAGTCTTGTACTCAATCAAGCTGAGAAGCAATGTGTATCCCATAACACTGCATGACATGATATTTATGATTAGAAACTTTAAAAACCAAAAAGAATGATAACACAGTGTTTTCTTAAAAATAAAAAAACTGGCATACTTGAACTCTTTGTCAATCAGATACACACGGCTTTGACTAGCAAGGTACCCCAACAAATACATAGGCCGGTCCAAATGAAACATCGTTGTTACCTATTAAAAATAAAAAAATTAAAAAAAAAAATCAATTATAAAGATGCCTCAAACATATTCCAGAAAATGAAAGAAAAATAGTCAAAACAAGAGGAACTCATTATACCTCACCACCAACACAATAATTAAGTCTCCAGGAGGAATTGTTGTAAATGAAACAATCCCCAACCCATAAACCAGTCCTGACACGCTCATTGGTTTCATGAAGGAGCTCAAAAGCATCTTCAACACCTTGTTCATCCACTGGCCTTCCGCTATCTAAATAAGCTGAAACTACATCGCGCTACAACGCAAATATTGAATTCAATATTATAAAGCATGCCCAGACCATACCAAACATCTGAACCCTTAAAAATGGCATTTGACCTACAAAAACTTATGAATCTGATAAAGGATCATCTTAATGTCAATCCTTACATTGTACTTGAGAATGTAGAATGATGTATCACTTGCAATTGCCACTAGATCACCACTGTCAGCCCAATAAAGATTCTGAAATATTTCAAATTTATAACAGTGAATATAAACAGCAAGCAGTGCAACTGGAAATCATAAAGCAGGAATAAATGTCTTTTGCAGGAATATCAAAACTTAAAATTTATAACAGTGAATATAAACAGCAAGCAGTGAAACTGGAAATCATAAAGCAGGAATAAATGTCTTTTGCAGGAATATCAAAACTTACTTTCACAGTGACATCAATTCGCCTAATTAGCCTGCATTCAGCCCAATCATAGAAGCATATAAAATCATTTGAGCACATTGCCAATAAAGTTCCTCCATAAATACGCTCAGCTGAGAAGGTTGGTCGGACACTCCTTTTTTCCTGAAAAGCACTATGCCTCTCTTAAACACCATCTTGTAGTCCAAATAGTATAGTAGCTATGATAGACTAGTAGTTACAGTCACGGATATGATCATTATGGTATTGAAGCATCATAGGTCTTTCCTCTATTACATAACCATCAAAATACCCCTTCCTAGCAAACTTTCTTGATTTTTCTTTTCTTTTCTCAACAATAAACAGAAGAGATGAGCAGCGAAAAAGAGCAAGGCATATCAACAGAAATAAGAAAAGTTTAGAACCTTCTAGTCTTAACATATAATATATTCATTAACAAAACAAGAATATATTTTCTACACTAAAAGAAAGAGTAACAAACCTGAAAATTTTTACTGAATATTTTTATCTTTGATGAACTTTCTCTAACAGCATATTCTCCATCGGATGACCACACAAACTCCAGTGCGGAACCAAAAGACCTATTTCTCCATGCCAAAGCTGTATATATAATGTATTCACCATCCCCACAGACGACAACAAACCTCCCATTGGGATTGTGCTTTAAGCTCTAGAAAACAGGGTACAAAAAAAAAAAAAGGAAATGTACAGATCGTAAAAAGAACATTCAAGAGGAAGCCAGAGACAGTTTATGCAAAAAGAAACACTATAAATCAAATCTTCCTCCACATCATGATACTTTAATTGGAAAATGAAGATCACCCATGAAAAAAGTTAGACTGGGATAGGTTCTCCCATCATATTCTTTCAGCTATATGTTTCTCTACACTCACTATAACTTCTCTCTCTTAACTTTAAAAAGCAATTATCTCCATTCAGCATTACATGCAGCACCTTAACATGCAATTATACACGTAAACCAACTTACGTAGGAAACTTCATGGGGGCCAGACACCACTTAAAAAAGTATGACTATTCATGGAAAAAGACATACACAACAGGAAGTTTCCAACAAAGAGGCAATCACAGGTGAATGAACCTTTAGCATAAAATATAATACAAATCCCACAACATAACAGAGGAAAGCATAAATTGCTAGGATGGGGACATGAAATAAAGTCACTTTTCACACTATTGGAATGGATCATAAGCCATATCTACTCAAGGAAACAATGTTGGAAGATAACAATGATTCAGAACACTTGATCAACACAAATATTGAAAGCTCCAGGAAAAAGGACTCCTCAATTAGTGACCATGTACCAACTTCTAGAAATATATAAATGCACGTGCTTCCAAAATTTACATCCTAATTGCACAATGGTGGCACGTTGAAAGCATGAAGAAAATAAGAGAAGAGCAAATTCAGGGCATAAAACATAATAGAGGTCACAGAAGTTAAAGCAAGGCCATAAAATGCCAACTCACTTGTGGGTAAAGATCACAGGTTCCCAACTCCTTAACAGCCAATGGCAATCTTTCTCCGTCGGTAACCTAAAACAAGCAAACCAAAAACTTACGTCATCTGAGATGAACTATGTCCTGCAGCAAACAAAGCAGTTGGTCTAAGCCCAAACCTCATAATCTGCTCCCACACTCTTGATGTTCACAGTTTGAATCTCATTGTGCTTAGCCCATATGATCTTTCCACTATTATCCATACTAGCAACAGGTTCTTCACGACCGATTTTCACCATTATAGTTCCCTCATCATAACCAATCACAATCCTGTGCAAGAAATAGTAACAATATATTTGTTGATAATCAGAAGAAAAAAAAAATGAAGACAATAGATTTTGCAGTCATCAAAAAACATTCAACAACCCCAGAAAAATGGAAAACAACACTTCACAAATATGTTCAAGCAAAGATTCTACACATGGGGAAAAAAATCCAAATAAAAAGCTAATAAAATGTGAGAAGAATAGCAAGATAGCACTGCAACGACTTTGAATACTAAAACAAGTTTCCAAATGTCATGGAGCAAAGTATCTCATAATAAACCTAAAAATACATGCAGGTAGCAGTATAAACAATATTCAGGGAAGAGAAACATGAAGACACTCACCTGCGTGAACTTTTCATATACCCAATAGCCCAAACTCTTTCAAGACCATAATTCAATGTGTTCTCAAGCCTGTGAGTCAAAGAAACCAGTTCAGATGGGGTTAGCAGAATTCCATTCACCCAATCAGATATAACTTATTCAATAATCAGCTGATTTACAAATGCCAAGAGACAAAAGCGCCAAGAAAAAATTCCAGTAGTAAGATGGGTGAAAGTGCCAAGCATAGTCCACATTATAAACCTCATAAATCAAAAATCTAAGATTACCTGTAAGTGGTCGCATGCCAAATACGAACTGTCCCATCCTCGGACCCCGTGATAATAATAGGAAGCTCAGGGTGGAAACATACTGCAGAGACATTGTGAGTATGGCCTTCAAGCGTCTGGACACAACTCTTGGTTTGATAGTCCCATACCTGATTTTAATAAAATATATTTGTTAATGATTCCAATCAATGTATACTAACAATCAAAATACAAAAATACAAAAAGAAAAATATGAAGTCAGACCTTCGCAGTGTGATCATCTGAGCCAGTGATCAGATATGGTTTATCACCACCGGTGAAGTAATCAACACAATTTACTCCTTTCTGATGGGCATCAAGTGTGAAATTTGGGTCAGGAGAACCAAGGTTCCAAATCTGGTCACGGACACATAAGAACAAAGGATTAACAATCCACAAAGGAAACAAGAATTGCATCAATGGGTCATCAAAAGAAAATTCCCAAACCTTAATGGTTCGATCAAGTGATGCGCTGGCGAAGGTATTGGTGTCCTTTGGATTAAATGTCACTTGCATAACATAATGAGAATGTCCCTCAAATATCTGAGTACACATCCAACCCTTCTCCCAATCCCAAAGCTTTATGAGCATATCATCAGATGATGACAGCACATACGGAAGGGTAGGATGGACAGCCACACACCTAATGTAATCCGTATGAGCCTCAAATACCTTAACTTTGTCCATTGTATTGTAATTGTACACACGAATAAACATGTCATCAGCTCCTGCGACTACCCATTGCTTGCGGGCCACAAATTTAGCTGATCTAACTGCACATGCATGATTTAGGCATTAAAGAGTGATAGTGATCCATTAAGTATAAAGAAGCAGGGAAAAATAATAATAATACTTGATTTGTAACCTCCTCATGAAGGAAAGCCAAAAGACAACATATACAAATAGACATACCTGGTAACTCAGTGACCTCAAAAGACTTAGCCATAGTCTGGAGCAATAGTGAGAAAATTTTCATTATCAGTAAATGCATGGAAGATCCACCAAGGGACTAAAAGAAGCTTAAACTCATAAAGGCTTTATAATAAGTCCAAGACAACAACACAGATAAAAACTATAAACTTTCATGTTGATAACTTCAAAACTCATCAAATGAATAATGAATTATAAGAGTCTTAAGTATCATATAATCAAGTAGCAGTACATTTCCATAAATTAGGTGTTCATTGTGCATGACTGTTGATTAGTATGTATAAAGACTGAACAAAATATAAATGGCTATCAAAAGCATTCTCATACCTGTGACTGGTAGTTCCAGATACACACAGTTCCTGAATACAAACTTGCTAGAATCCTGCAAAAACAATTTTAACATCATGTTTCAGTGGCTTCATATAAAATCGCAACCCATTAATTATGCAACTTAAATTTCCACCCATCAAGTAAGAAATTATAAAATAAAAGCAAAAAAAAGCAAAAAACAACAAAAGAAAATTATAATTACCATGGTTCGGATGGATGCAAATCCACAGATTTTACTCTCTCTGATCTTTGAGCAAGTTTTCTCTGATCCAATTATCATTTGAACATAATTACTAACAGAATTCAAAATATACTACTAATTGGAAAAAAAATTAATAAAGAGAGAGAGGTCTAATCTAACACATAGAAGTAGCTGGTAAATTTCAGTACCTTGATTTCGAGTCTGAGAGGCTGTGGACACACATAAAAACAAACAAAAATAATTAGTCAAATATCAAGGGGAAAAAAAACAGATCATTAACTAATCCAAACCAATAATGCTCCAGCCAATTGCTTAAAGTTAAACGCACAGTTCAATTGGATCCAATATCACACCAGATCTTAGCTCAATTCAAACCCCCATTGTCGCTAACCAACAGTGGCGGATAACCATACGTATAAAACAGTGCTCAATTACTTAATAAGCGGCTAAAAACTCATGAATTTAACACGAATGAGAAACATTGCGACGACAAATACCAACTGAAACCTAAAATAAAGTCTAAACATTCAAACACTTTCTCCTTCGCTTGCCTCCATTTACTCAGCAGCCAAATACAGGCGAACATCACACAGATCAAAACAGACGCCAGATCTCAACCCTCAATTAAACACCGCGTTTTGGTTTAGAAACTTAAAACTGACGAAGTGTAGCGTTCAATTACTAAACAAGTGGCTAAAATTCATACAGTGGAGTACGAAACCAGAAACATTGAAATGAAATCGAAGAAACTAGTGATCAGATCTAAGCGTTACGATATGATCAAACTGATCAGACGACTCACCATTTTCGATTATCTGATTCGCGAAATCGAGATCACAGCTTTCGCGACGAAGTTGTAAATTATAGATCCAGAGAGAGAATTTGGTGTAATAGAGAGGGAGGGAGGGAGGGAGGGAGGGAGGGAGGAATTAGTGTTGTGATGTATCTGTAAATATGAAGAGCGAGAGCCAGAGCGATATGCTTAATGCTTTGTAGTTAAGGGAAAGGAATTACGAGAGTGCCACTACTTGGGGAGTGGGAATCTTGTGTGCGGTATCGTACAATAAAAAGTTTGGGACGACAAATTGCTGGTGGATCTACAAGGGTCTTTCAGTCCTTTGGTTGCTTCTCTTCTTGTCGTTGGTGGTGTGAAAAATGCGTACAAGGGGGCAGCTGCCGAGTTGAGTCCTTTTAAACCCTTTTCTTTAAAATTGAGATAATCAAGCTAAGTTTTGAAATATTGTTTAATTTCCAATCATAACTTGTTATTTAAAATCCATGCTTCTACTTTGGGGATAGATTTTTGAATAATACAATTTCTCCCAAATTCTATATAGTTTAATACATTGACATGTCTATTACAATTGTAATTTTAATAGACAGTCAAGATTTCTATCCTCCCAATAAGCCCATCACTTGAATTAATTAACATAATGTACAAAACCCTTTTTCTTTCATACGATTTAGATGAAGAGGCAGAGAGGTACTTAATAAAATTTAAACTTAAAAATTGAATATATCATAATTTTATTCCTTTTCACAGTATACATGCATGTATGATGATAATGTAACATGGATTCCTATTCTCATGAGACCTGAGCATTTGTTTATTCTTATGTCCTCAAATTGTACAAGAACTAGGGACGAGCGGCATAAAACCTGCTACAATTCTTGGAGCATAAATCAATGCAGCCTTCCGTTTTTGCTGCATCTAACAAATTCAAAATGATAAGTTCATCAGAAATGAAAGTCCTAGCCAGCCAGCCAACAATATATATCTAGTGCGGGTGCGGACATCTGTACATTTTTTGAATTTGAATTTGCGTCACACGCCATTGGATGAGGTCAAATTCGCATTTTAAAATAAACAGATGTATGACACACGATCATTTTCAGTAGATTAATTACGCATGTACAGACGGAGCCTGCACAACCAAGAGTACAACGTTCCACTTCCACAGGCCCTGGAATTTGCACCTGCTGGCAATGTTTTAAGCATTGGCTGATACAAACAGCTCTTGCCCTGGTAAATCCACATTGTATCTGGCATTTCAGTTGGCAAGAAGCAGACTGAGCCTGGGCTGAAGTTACAGACAGGACGATCATTATCACGACCAAAAGGACAAATTTTCTCATGCAATTGCCTTCCATTACTAATTGCTTCAATTGATGTCTTGTGTTATTTTAAAATTTCAATCTACAGCTGAATCTATACTATATTGGCCTTATTATAGTGCTTGCTATTGGTCATAGAAGGTAATTGTTCCGAAGGGTTATAATTATATATCATAAAAGTCTTGCCAGAATTTTTACATAAATCCACCTTCAGGATTCCATTTCCATAAAAATCCATTCTTAATATAAAAGATAACCTACCCAAAAATATGTAATAATGAATGCAAGGTTTGTAAAAATACAGAAATTACGGACTTAGATCCTCTCTTCTCCTAACTTCCTTTTTTAGACTAATTTTTAAAGATCTGTAACACTCACCACATAATAGAATAGACTCGTGAATCTTAGTCCTAGAATACATTATGTGCCAAGGATTTAATTAGACCAAAATTTATATAGTAAATTGATATAGCACCAAGCATATTACTCATTAATTCATGAAAAAAAGAAAAAAATTATCATATTATCTGCATAAAAACCAAAAACTTAATACCTCATGGACATTAAATAGTGCCACGTAAAAATTTTGCAAGTCTAGCTTTATTGAACGTATAATAATGTTCTAGTAGAGGATCCATCTCTGTAAACTTTTTCGTTTTAAAGTGCTTACAGCGTGTTACTAAGAATTCTAATGACAGATGAAACATCAATTTATCAACACACCCCTAATATCATTGCTTTCTTATTCAACATGACTTGGTGATGGAGCATTGGTGATGTTGCATTTCTTAACGCATGAATCGTCACAACCTCTTTGACATCTGCCAAAAATATCAGTCATTGTTGGACAAATCTTTTAATCCAACAACTGTTAAGGAAAATCACCAGCGGTCAAATAAAAATGAGTGAGCGAGAACGATTTATAAGTCGAACTAACTCTTATGACATGTTCGGTTGGTGGAAAAGATAAGAGAGGAGAGGAGAGGAAAAGAGAGAAAGGGTAAGGAAAGGAGAAAAAAATGATGGAGAATTTAATTTTCTTTGTTTGGTTTAGGATAGAATTAACAAAGGAAATGGACTTTATAATTCTTTATTTGAATAAATTTACTCTTACATTAGATTTTTAATAGGACTAATCATTTTCTCTCTATTATTTTATAACCTACAAATCATAATGTCAAATATTTTGGTTTTCCAGCCCAAGCAACTTACAATTTTAAAAAAAAAATTATAGTAGAATATTAAATGAAGAAAATTCTTCTAAGAAAAAAATAGTTAATTTATTCAAATAGAAACGAAATCCTCATTTTGCCAGTAGTTTTTTAAACTCTCATTTTTTTAATTTATAATTAATAATTTAACAAAGCATTATTTATATTTAAAATATTTCTTAGAATGAATTGATTTTTAACCGTGAGCGAGAAGAATGTAATAAAATTTAATTAGCAATATTAAGAAAAATGATAAATATGAAACAAAATTAGTTAAACAAAATGGACCCCACGTGAAGAAAAATCAAAGATGAAACATGTTCTTTTTGTATTTTCTCGAGAAATTTCTCTCTCTTACTTTCAACTCAATGATTTTACTTTGAAATTCTTCACTCTCTTTCATCTGTCTTTAAATATACACACTTCATATCCTTCGTTATTAATGGTTCCTCTACACTCCCCCATCACCAAATAGATTCTCTCTCTCTCTCTCTCTTTCTTCCATCCGAATTAGCGTTATGTTGGGCTGTGAATCATTATAATGCCCTACTAATTTCACCAGTGAAATCAAAGGTGAGGCTAAGAAATCAAAGCCGAGATTGAGCCGAGACTGAAGAGATTGAAGTAGTAAGGAAGATATGAGAGTCTTGGGGGAAGAGAGAGAGAGAGAAAGGATCACCGGTGAAATCACCGATGACGGCCACTGGAAGTTGAAAAAGAGATAAGGAGAGAGAGAGAGAGAGAGAGGGTCAGCAGCTGTGATGTTACAAGGATTAGGGTTTTTCCCATTTAAATTTATTTAGGGTGAAATTGGAAAATTAAAATTAAATGAGGATAAATTTAAAAAATAAAATATTTTCATAAGTTGGAAATCAAATTCTCTCCTCTTTCATGTAGAAATTAGATTCCTCAAATATTAAAAATTGGGAATAAAAAGAAATTTAATTTTCATTTCACTTTTATCATCTGAACAAAGGAAATCACGAAAGAAATGAAAAATCTTTCCTTTCCTACCTTATTTTCCAGCAACCGAACATGGCCTAAATATAGATCACAAGCGTTAAAGTAAAAACAAGTAGGCGTCGAAGAATCGTAAGTCGACCTATGTTAAGTACTAGGAAGGGATTTTGAGTACCTTTTTGATGTAGCGCGAGCAAATGAAAGCAGCACAGCCAAGACTTGTACTCATTAGCTTCATAGTCACTGGATTGTGGGGTCTCAAAATTGCTGAATACTACATATGGCGTTGCAAAAATCAACAACTTCAGTTCCTCGCCACAGTTTCCTTTCCAAAATTAGGGATCAGGCTGCACTACAGATCCCTAGGCCATCGTCGTCATCATTATAAAAATCAATGTTACAAGAAAGTTTGAACCATTCTCTCCATTGTTATATTTGCCCGTTAATTTTGATTAGCTCTCTCACTTTTCGTTTGTTTTTGTCTTTTTTTGTGTGAAAGTCCACTCCAATTATTGGATTCATAGGCCCTGGACATTACTCGTTAGCTAAGAATTATCTATTATATTGATTCTATTACTGAATTTATAAATGGTGAGAAAATTCAAGTTACTCATAATTTATATAACAATTTCCATTGCAAAGTGTACATGATTTCTAAAATTTTAGATATGGCGGAGTATTGGAATTTCGGATACTTGGTGATGTGCAATACTTAAAATGAAATGCTACAGCAAGTAACAAGGCTCTGCATGAAACAGAGCAAACAGAGTACTCTGTCACGAAAGTGGTATTAGGTTATTTCTGAAATCAAAAAGTTATCTATTGATTTTAATCTAACCCTAATTGTTAACAAAGCTCACCGTTTCCATCTTTGGTATCTGTAATATCTCAGAATTGTAATTTATCGGAATTTACTTTTTGAGAATATGCGGCAACACTTGTTTATATCTATATATTTATATATATACTCATACGTATATGTGTGTGTGTCTATATCTCTGTGTGAGTGCACTTACTTTCCAATTTAGTAAAAATAAACATAGTGCGATGCTCAAACTCAATAGTTCTCCAAAAAGCTGATAAGTTGTTCATGTAATGGCATGAAAAAGAAGGTCGGTAATCTATTAGTATTTTATTTGTGCCACAAGCGCACAATGGATAACTTACAAGTCACAACTACACATATATCAACTACAAGACTAACTTGAACTTTAAAAAATTTTCAAGATCAGCATAGTTTTGATTTTCCAGCCCTCTTGCTCATAAATGATTTTACCCACTAACGAAAGAACAAAATAAAAAAAAAAAAGTTTAAATATGGGAGAAAATTAAGAGAAATTATGTTAACACTAAAAGCTCCATTAATTTATTCATCCTTAAGTTAAAAGTTGAGATAAAAGATGTAGATTTAGATTCTGTTGTTTTCCGGTAAAAGTTATATTTCAAACTATGATAAAAACTGAATACCACTTTTTTTTGGTTTTTTTCTTTTGTTTTTGTGTTTTACGGTGTTCGGAAGGACATGGTTTCCGATAATAACTTCATTTTGTCTCATGACGAATATTGGCTTTGATAGAATGCTTTACAGACTAAAATCCTCTGGCAAGTTAATTGGGTAATCTTTGACAGTAATTTCATTATTGAATCGGAGCTATACCACCCTATTCCATTGGAATTATTTTCATAATTGTACTATTATCACCGAAATCTTAGGAAGAAATAGTTGAATTATTTTTTAAAATTAAGCCACATTAATATTTATTTATTTTCAAAAGAAGAGGTTTAAAATTCACGCTCTTCTTTCCAGGACAAAATAATTTCCAAAATGCTTTCACATTATAAATTATTCTTTCTTTCTGGAGTAAGCACATTTTGTATGGCACAATTTTGAAAGATCATCACGTGGCACAATTTTAAATTTTCTACATCACGTGGGGGAGAAAAATGAGGAGTTCACGTAACTCTTCAGCAAATCTCACTAACAATTCCATTTTCTTAATTAATTAATTTCCTTTTTTTTTAATCTCCAAACAAAATAATGTTTCTATTTTCGAAGTAAACAAAATAATCCTTCAATAAGATCATCATGTGGCACGATTTTGAAATAGATATAGAAAATTCTATTTTCTTTTCAATAGTCTTCACTCTTTTGTTTTCGGAGTAAACGCTTTTTTTTTTCTTAGTTTTGCTACATGAAGCACAGAAATTGGGAAACACCTACCATACCACAAATGGTATGCACCCCCACACACACGAACAGTGTGTGGGACCCACACCACACAATCTGCTCATGTGTGTAGTGAGTACCATACCACTGTAGATAGTAAGAGGACCCCAGAAATTGACCCTAGATTTTGATATCGCTATTCCAAGAATGACTTCTGTGCATGAACAGGAGCAGACAATAATCGCATAATCACACTTTAGAACAAACAACCAAATAAGCACAGATTTTATTACACAAAGTTTCACAAGCTTGTTACAATAAAGCATTTATTGCCGTTAGAAGTTATTAGTCCGAACTATAGCGGCAGCAAAGGCGAAAGCACGGATGCGAGTACATAACATTATTCTTTCTGATCTTCCCTTCATATGAAAGACAAGCACACACACTAGACGCATATGACATTAAACCTTCAAATTTTCCTTCTGAAAGTTAGCAGTTGACGGAGTCATAGCCAAAAGAGCTCCCAATTTTGACGATAACGGTTCCACCGTCACAACCAAATGCAACCCTGATTAGATAGCGACGGAAGAGATTTATTAACTGCTTGATAAATAAATAAAAATGATGAACTGATTGAAATAAATCGTTTGTTAACTCAGTACACTAAAAGAATTGTAAGACGGCACATCCATACACTAGTATAAAAAAAGCAAATACAGCTAATCATAAGCCACATGTGAATTAATAAGTTGATGAGAGTTATTTAATAATTATTAATGAGAACGAGCGACGATTGATCAAGAAACTTACTGGTTTGAACCTTTCTTGTATCCGATGCTCCAAACTCGTCCAAGGGCCGAGCTCAGCGTATTCTGGAGACTGAAAGTTAAAGGACAATTTCGGGTCGTACAAAGGAGAGTTTAGTTTACGTCTGTGTAGTACTTGAAATGAAATGCTACAATATAAGTAACAAGGTTCTGTATGAAACAAAGCAAACAGAGTACTCTGTCCGCGTCGCCAAAGCTACAATTTAGAAGTTATCAATCAGAAAAATTTTATTACCTAAAAGTAGTGGCATTCCACATAAGAATAGTCCCATCTTCAGAAGCTGTAAGTATGATGCGAAGCTCAGGATGAAAGAAAACTGCCGTGACATTGTTCGTGTGGCCTTCTAAGATTTGTACACAAGTTTTGGTTTCATAATCCCACACCTACTTTAACACATAAGCAAAATAGCTTATTCGAAGAACTGGAAAGAGTCATTAAATTTATTTGTAATAAAAGCTTCTTAAGTTTCAAACCTTGACAGTGAAATCATCAGATCCAGTAATGAGATAAACTTTATCATCGGTGATGAAGTAATCGATGCAATTTATCCCTTTCTCATGTGCATCCAATGTGAAACTTGCGGCAGATGAGTCCATGTTCCAAATCTAAAGTGGAAAAAAAGGAGAAAAAAATGAACAGAACGTCAATCACATATTCAACACAAGAAAGAAAATTAATCACCGAATTTGTAGCAAACAAGCCAAATGGGGATATATCTAATACCTTGATGGTGTCATCAAGTGATGCACTTGCAAAAGTGTTGAGGTCTTTCGGGTTGAATGCTAATTGCATTACGTAATGTGAATGTCCCTCAAAGGTTTGAGTACACTCCCAATTCTTCTCCCAATCCCACAGCTTTATAAGCTTGTCATCAGATGCCGTCAGCACGAAGGGCAAAGTAGGATGGACAAGCAGGGACCTTATGTAATCTTCATGTGCCTCAAATTCCTTGACACTTTCCATTGTGTTATAATCGAAGACACGTATGAACTTGTCATCGGAACCACAAACGATCCAATGCTTTCGTGCTACGAACCTGGCTGTCCTTACTGCAATCACACGGGTAGGTATCAGAAAACACAGTCAACGATCTAAACAAGAAGCTGGAGAACTTATAGCTAAATTTTATAATGTAGAAAGAAGATATAAATGAGTAATGTACCTGGTGAGTCAGTGACCTTGACAGACTTCTCAATTGTCTGAGACTGGTAGTTCCAGATACACACAGTTCCCGAATACAAACCCGATAGAATCCTGCATTAGATTTTTATCATGCAACAGGCTTTCAAAACAGAGCTCAATTAATGCAATGTTGATTTATTGAGTGTCACATGTGAGGCGTGGAGTGTAATTTACTGCTTACCATGGTTGAGTTGGATGAAAATCCACGGATTTTACCCTTTCAGATTTCTGGATGAATTCCTTCTGGAATCAGGAAATTATTTTAAGCTAGTTAGAAAAACAGATTAATAAAGTTGCATTGAAATAGCAAATGAATAAATTGAGGTTACTTCAAGCATAAGAGGATATTCAGTCGTACCTCAATTTGGAGCTCGATAGGCTGCAAAAATTCATCATATTTGTGCCCAAAGCAGAAACAAAAACAGGGAAAAAAAAAAACCATAAGTTCATGTATAACATTAGAAATTCTATTAATGCAATCCAATTTCCTTTTTCTCAAAATTCTATTAATGTATCTATGACTCACCGTTTCCATTGTTGCAATTTGAAAATGTCGATGAATATATCAAAATTTGTTTATGGAAATTGCTTTGTGAGAATATGAGGCGACACTTATTTTATCTCCATATATATACACGAGGATGCTTTGCAGTTAAGTAAAATTGAACATAATCCGAAGACCAAAGTCAACAGCTTTGCCAAGGAATTCTCTTATATGTTGTCATCAGACGTGGTTACGTCCATTGATTATTCTGACGCGTCGGAATCGATGGTGAAGATCAAGTTTTGGTTAGTCGTGAATTAATTGCCCGCGTGCTTTGACTTTTCGTGCATGCATCATTTTGATTGTTCGTTATTTTTTTCAAACCAATTGTGCCATCCTTTGGAATCATCTAAATTTGAGAATGATGTATCGTTCATCCATACATGCATGAAGCCACCACTAAAAACAATAATTCATAAATTTTATTGATATCTGTCTTTTCACTATGCCTGTTACAATAAAGGCTTTGTTTAATTTTGGGTAAAATAATAATCTTTTTTTTTCCTTTTTATTTTTTTGATCGTGATTTTTTTTTAAAAAAGATATTTACTCTTAAATTAATAATTTTTTATAAATCTTAAATTGATAGTGTAAGATAGTCTAATTGGTATTTTAAGAGATGAAGTTATATCATAGTTCCAAAATGTCTAGATCTTTTCCCAAAAACCCATCCATTACAAGTTTGAGCAATCACCAAATCTACACTAGTACGTAATAGATTTTTTGTGGGTTCACAAATCTGAATTATAAATTACATAATTCAAACTATAAATTTAGCCTAAAAAATAAACGACATAATTTATTCTAATTTTTAGCAATGTAATTGAGAACATTAAAATTTCAATATTAAAAGAATTACACAAAATGTATCGATTTAAAAAATTCTTAAATTTAAGTACAAAATATACAAGTCCATCAAAGTATTTAAAAAAAAACAAAACAAAGAGCCACAATTCACAAAATGGCATCCAAGAATAACACCCATGGTCCATCTTAATCAATAACAAGCTCCAAACTCCAAAAGTTAAGATTTTTATCTCATTAACAACCACAAGTAATATCCATCCAAAATTATTCTTTCAATTATCTCATATATTATTTTTAGGTTAGTAACTGTTACCTTATATATTTTATTGAATAAATATTAAAATTTAAATTATTAAAAGATTAAAAAAAAAAAAACTAATGCAGGTTAGCAGGTATTCGCACGGGTATCTGGCCGAATTTTTTTCCTTTACCAAACCTGCCCCCTATCATGCCAATTTTGCCTGCAATGGATGGATTCTTATGGTATGCAGATTTACGGGCAAAATTGCCATTACAACTCACTACAATGTTGCCTATACTTCCAATTTTATTTTTAACTTTTCCTCAGAATCGTAATTTACAAACTTATGTTTTAATCTTTGGTTTTAATTAATTTGATTTTTAGTTTGTTCTCTTTTTTGGTTGTTGTTAGTTTTTTGCAATGCTTAAAATGAGTACCGTTGCTGCGACATCGATGGATAGGGAGCACCAAGTCAATGGCAAATCTTTTCATGTGGCGACAATTATAAGTTGATGCTTATCACCTTTTGCGACGTCTTTAGGGTTTGAATATTTACGTTAGGGTTTCACGCGAGGCTTCTTGTTTTCTGTTTGATTTTGTTACGGTGTTCAATACGCAATCAAATGCGCATGGTGAAAGTAAAGAGGTATGTCCGGGAACAACGAAAGTTCGCATAGTATGAAAGATATTGGTTTGACAAGGTTTGACAAGGTCAGGATGGGTGGCTTTGTTTTACGACATCGATGGATACCATTGACTTATAGGATTATGCTAATGACTGATTTTTTTTAAAAAAAAAAAAGGAGAAAAAAATCTGTCGCCGTCAGTTTCAATGTAATTTTGGATTTTAGACATTAGCTTCTCAATACTCACGGTAGCACATGTTAAAAATGCACGCATAATCACGGGTTCATTCATCAATTTTTTAGTTTGAATCTAAGAGAATGGATGATATATAATCGAAGGAACTTGTGGAAGTTTGATGGAATGTTGGATTGACCGTGCCTTTTTGGTGTCACAGTTTGGAGGCTTGGGTTTTGGCGTAACCAGAATCTGCTTAATGGTGTGTTTACCAGCACTGGTAATATTGTAATGGATATTAAGATCCGAACAGAAGAAATTCAAAAGGTTTACCAGAGTTTGTTGTGCCTGCTGCCATGAAGATTGAGAAATATTTTGGGTGGGTGGCCTCTAGTTGGCCTTGTTTCAAACTCAACAAGATGGAGCTCCTAATAATGCTGGTTTGTCTAGTTAATGGGGTTTAATTAGAAAGTGTTTTGGGGAGTGGATAATTGGTTTTAACACGAATATTGGTGCTGGTACCATTACTGGTGCCGAATTATGGGGCCTTTATCAGGTGCTATGTTTGGCTTGGGATAATGGAATTCGGCAGCTTCAGGTGGATGTTGACAGCCTATGTGTTGCTCGGTTGGTGGCTAATGATATCGTTAGGGCAAATATGATTGCATCTCTTATCAGGGGTATCAAAGAATTGCTGAACAGAAGTTGGCAAGTGCAGATCAAGCATGTTTACAAAGAAACAAATCTTGCAGCGACTTTCTTGCAAAACGTGCTCTCTTCCTGCCTGTTGGGTTACATATTTTCAGTTCACCTCCTTTAGGAGCTGAGTTATGGGTTCATCAAGATTGTAAGGGGGTTTCACATCCTCGTTTCATTTTGCCTTAGCTGTTGCTAGGCATGTTTTTGCATAAAAAAAAAAAAAAAAAATTCCATTTCATCGGCTTGTGAATGCTTGCCACAGTAATATTTTTTTTCCCCCTATGTTGTGCTAGTTCTCATATTCAACCTCTAGTAAAAAAGGGTGTATATATATTTAAAACTTAAACCGTTTGAACAAAATTATCCATTTGTCAAAATAAAGAATAATTTCATATAAATGCTATGTTACATATCATTCTAAGAAAATAATATGTTTTATCGATTTTCGATTTGGTTTTTTTTTTTTAAGTCTTCGGTTCAATTTGCAACCCGTTCGAGTTTAAGAACTAGAGAGGTGGGCAAAACCTTAATCAATTTTTTCAAACTCCTAACTCCCTTAAGATTCGAGTTCATGTGCTTTGTCTAGTTATGTATGATGCATAGAAACTTTGTGTTGCTATAAAAATTTTGAATATAGGTGATGAGTATAACTATATAAGTGTTTCGTTTAAAGATTGATTAGATTTTTATAGAATAAAAATGTTATATAGAATTTTAACCTATAAATTGACCTTTCAATTTACGCATATAGTAGTTCATTTCTTTTTAACTTAATAATATAAGTCCATTTTTCCATTTTATAAGAGAGCCTTATCATGCCAGCTTATTTCAATCCTCACCCAAGAATCTAAGTAACTAATAATAGTATTTTAATTGTGCCACACAAGCGTGCTAACTTACAAGTTACGGCTATACATATATATCAACTACAAGACTAATTTGCACCTCAAAAAATTTTCAAGATCAATATAGTTTTGATTTTCAGACATTAGCTTTGTTCATAACTCATTTTACACATCAATGAAGGAAACAAATGAAAAAGAGTTGAAATATTGGAGAAAATTTAATATAAAATTTATGCATAGAATAGATGCTCAGCAATGTTGAGTCAACATATTGCGTGATGAGTTGAATTCCAAATCATAGGGTCTGTTCCTATCCCACCGATGTATGTTGACTAATTACACTATTGAAGATGAAGCTCAAATCCGGAATCGAGGAGTTGGCTGGCATGACGTTTTGGATCCGATTAATGCAACGACTTGTCAACTTTAGTATTTCAGGAAGCTGTATGACAATGTTGCAATGTCGGCAAAGTGGATAAGTTTTTTTCACGTGACTTGACTCGTGACTCACTCATTCAAAACGACATAACAGCTCAACGTTTTGATCTTTTGAACCCAGAAGGCTCTGACACGTTTCTTGTGGCTGGGTGTTAAAGCCGTTGAACGCGCGGGAAGCAGCTGGCATCGAGAACCAGATCCAGGAGCCTTGGCTGACTGATATGGGGTCCCTCTGGATCAATTATACATTGTATAAATAGCCATGTGATCTGTTAATTGAGGGCTTAGATTCAGTTACAATTATTCTTCTTCTTCTCCTCTGTATCTTGAAAACTCAAAATAGTAAAAGCTTATCTCTCTCTCTCTTTACAATGGATATAGGCTATTGTAAGCTGAAACACTTAAAATCCTTGTGCAGTGTGTATGCGCGATTGAATCTTTTTCTGTTGTATTGATTGATTACCAGGTATTTGATCTGTTACATCAAGTTCTACGTGTTGCAATCTCTAATCGTTGGTAACTCAAGAACCTTTAAGTGGATCCTTGGGGGGACTAGACCAGTAGCTTGCTGGTGATTGGTCCAACATACACTGACTAGTAGTGTGATCCTTATATCTAGGTTTTAAGATTGTAGTTTTTTTTTCCATAAATTAAATTGCAACAATTTATAATGTATTGACTGTGTAGAAGTTCATACCATTGTAACATTGAAATCCTATGTCGGTGTTCAGTTATTATGAAATTTGTCAAGACATTCGTTGAAATCAATGAGGTCATGATTGAATTGTAAGTTAGCAGTACTTTTTTACAACGTTGGATTATATGATTATTGGTCAAAACTTGAAAGATGAGGTTGGATTATTCTAATTTTCAACTAAAAGATTTAAAGGTTGCAGGCATTGAAGATTTGTTCTACATTAAAAGTAGTTGTAATATTAACATCAACAATGTGGCTATAGGGAGCGATGCTATTTTATCATAACATGGATTTTGACTAGGAAAATCTCAAATTTGAGGCCAATAATGGAAATTATTGTTTTTGTCAATCCCTTCCTAGTTTCTTTTCAGAGTAAACAGAGTGTGTGTGTGTGTGTGTCTATATGTATACATATATATATCTTTGTTCCAATGATGACTTGGTTCCGAAGTCATTTAATGGCTCAATCATTCTGTCGGTATTTAGACTTCCATGCACTAAAGGAAAGCACTTAAATAATAACCGAACAGTAATCAAGTAATCATACTTCAGAACAAGAAACCAAATGAGGGTACATTGTATTACACAAAGATTCACAAAGTTGTGACAATACAAACACTTCTTGCCATTTGAAGTTATTAATCCCAACTATAGCCGCAGCTAAAGCAAAATCACTGGGTCTAGTACATAAAATTATTTTTACCGATCTTCCATTCATGCGAGAGACAGGAATACCTGATAGACATACATGACAATAAACCTTCTCCTTTAACTTAAGTTTAGCAGCTCGTGGCATCATGGCCAGAAGAGCTGCCAGTTTTGACCATAACAGCTCCATTGTCCCAACCAAATGCAACCCTGATTACTTATTGATACACAGATTCAAATGATAAGTTGATTATGAAAAATAGTTTAATAATGCAGCACACTTAAAAGTTTGCAAGACGAACATCATCACGCATTAGTAAATATAACAAATCACAAGCCATATGCTAATTAATAAGTTGATGGAAATTGTTTTGTAACAATTTATGAGAAACTTGCTGATTTGAGCCTTTCTTGCACCAGACGGTCCAAACTCTTTCAAGCCCATAGCTCAGCGTATGCTTCAGCCTGAAAGTTAAGGAATATCTGGAAGAAAAATTCAGAAATTGCCAACTAATGAAGCTTTGGGTACTAAAGCAGAGGAGTTCGGTCTACATCCGTTCAGTAGCTAAGATGAAATGCTATAAAAGGTAACGCGGTTTTGCATGAAACAGAGCAAGCAGAGTACTCTGTCATCAAAACTAGAATTTAGAAGTTATCAACCAGAAAAATTATTACCTAAAAATAGTGGCATTCCATATGAGAATAACCCCGTCTTCAGAAGCTGTAATTATGATGCTAAGCTCAGGATGAAATCAGACTGCAGTAACATTGTTCGCGTGGCCTTTTCAGATTTGTACGCGAGTTTTGGTTTTATAATCTCTCACCTATTTACCCACAGGCAAAATAACTTATACAATGAATTGGAAACAATCAATAAATTAATTGATAATCAAAGTTTCACAAGTAGCAAACCTTGACAGTGAAATCATCGGAGCCAGTATTGAGATGAACCTCATCTCTAATGATGACGCAATCGATGCAATTTATCCCTTTCGTATGTGCACCCAATGTGAACTTTGTGGTAGAAAATTCTATGTTCCAAATCTGAAAAAGAAGGTAAAAAAAAAAAAAAAATTAACAGAACATAAATCACATATTCAACCCAAGAAAGAAAGTTAGTAACCAAAGCGTGCAGCAAACAAGCCCGGGGGTATAGGAACCTCAAGTTCCCTGACACTGTCCACTGTGTTATAATCGAAGACGCGTATGAACTTGTCATCGGAGCCACAAAGGATCCAGTGCTTTCGTGCTATGAACCTGGCTGTCCTAACTGCAACGACACATTTAGATGTTACAATAGCACAGTTAAGGATCTAAACAGGAAGCTAGAGATCTAATTGCTAAGTTGTACAACATATGAAGAAAATATGAGTAGTGTACTTGGGGACTCAGTGACCTTGTTAGACTCCTCAATCGACTGTAGTAGCATCATAGAAAATAAGAATCAAATTAAACAAACCCACTCGTAGAATATTACAGTTTATCAAGAGTAATCGAATCTTTTGCTATGGCTTTGCCTGAGAATGGCAGTCCCAGATGTAGACAAATCCTGGATACAAACTTTGCTAGAATCCTGCATGAAAGCAATTTTGATTTATCTTTCGTCACAATTGGGTTGTAGGCTGTAGAATGTAATTTAATGCGTACCATGGTTGACTTGGATGAAAATCCAGAGATTTTTTATTTACCCTATCAAAATTCTGGATGAATTCTGCCTGGAATCAGAAAATTATTTTAAGCTTGTTAGGACTGAGAAAAGCATTTTAATGAATAAAGCATTAAAATAATTAATGAATAAATAAATTGAAGTTACGTTAAGCATAAGAGAGTATTCAGTCATACCTAAATTTGAAGTTTGGGAGGCTGTAACAATTCATCATATGCCCAAAGCAGATATGAAAGATCGAAGAATGAAAAAAAAGAAAAAAAAAAAAGAAAAGAGAATTAGTTCATTTCAAAAACCAGAAATTCTATTAATCCAATCCAAAATTTAATTAAAATTCTGTTAACATTTATGTATATGTGCGTGTATGTAGGTCACCGTTTCCATAGTTGAAAATGTTTGGTCTATATATGAAAATTTGTTTATGGAAATTGCTTTTTGAGAGTACTTACTCTCTCTCTCTCTCTCTCTCTCTCTCTCTCTCTCTCTCTGTGTCTACACACACACACACACATACTGTGAAGATGCCTTGTAGTTAAGGAAAATTAAACATAATCCAGGCAAAAACTCTTTTATGTTGTCATCTGCTCTAATTTTGTCCTTTGATTATTCTGACGCGTCACAATCGATGGTGAAGATCAAGTTTCTATTAGTCATGAATTAATTGCCCACGTGTTTTGAATCTTCATGCATGCATCGTTTTGAATATCCGTTTTTTTTTTTCCCTTAACAATTGTACCACCCTTTGAAATGATCTAAATTTAAGAAAATGATTCATCATAAAGCTATGAACTCAACAATACTTCCTACATTTTATTGAAATATTTCTTTTCACAGCTTCGGTATTCTTTACCTCCCTCTGATGTGATGTGCCAGTTAAAAAAATAAAATTAAATTAAGGCTTTTTGTTTTGGGCTCACAATTTTGGGTAAATTGGCTTGGGCCGGGTTTTTTAAGCCCAAGCCCACTAAAGTAGAAATGTAAGAGCCGAACTGGACTGGGCTTAAGCCTAGCTTGGTCTTTCACTTTTTTTTTTAATTTTTTAAATTATCATAAACTTCAAATGAGTTAATAATAATTAGGTTATTGTAATTAAATAATGAATTAAAAAGAATGAATACTTTAAAATAAAATATAAATAAAGAAAACGAAGAGATTTAATTTCATGTACTGTATTCCCTATTTCAAGCATGTTTTTAATTAATTAACACTTAAAAAGAAATTAGTATTATAATTTTAAGTTTTTTAATTCATTATTGATATATAAATTAATTTTTTTTATTTTTAAATTTTAATTTATTATTCTAATTTATAAATTTATTTTTTCAAAAAAAGAATTTGGGCTTAGTCTAGAATTTTTTTTTAAATCTTTATCCAAACCTTCACGTGGAAAGTTCGGGCTAAAGTCTAGGCTTGGCAATTTGACTCGGCTCGATTTGTAGCCCGATTGACCTGGCCCGAATTTTTTAGATTTTAGTCCGAATATTTGGGTTTCGGATTGGGTTCGGGTCAAAAAATTAAAGCCTGATCAAAATTCGGATCAGGGTTGGGTCAAATATCAACCCGATCCAATTGAAAAAAAAAACACACAATGCAATAAAATTAAATAGTTATGAAATTACATTGTATTTTTTAATTTAATTATATGTTTTTACTTCTTAATGTTGATTGTGGAATTGAATTGTAAAATATTATTCTTATCAATCAATTATTTAAAAAATAATTTTGTGATTAATTGTATTATATATTTTGCCTTTATGTTGTTTATTATTTTAAATCAAAAATTATTTTTTGTTTTATATTTATAGAATTGTAATTAGAAGAGAATAAAAATAAAAAATAATATAAATGAATTTAGTATGTGGTTATAAAATTACTAGGTAATAATAAATTTAAATGTTAACCCAAATTATTAATTTGTGTCACAACAATTCTTAGAGGGTCGGATCGGACCCAACTCGAATTGAGTTATTATCGAATCGGGTCCGACCTGGTCCGAATTATAAATATTCGGATTTTAATCGAGTCGGGCCTTAGAAATTTTTTTTTGAGTCGGGCTCGGGCTTGGTCAAGCCTATAGCCGAATGCTCCAAATGATTATTACTTGTTAGTAATGGACCAATGGTAAAGATCTTGGGAATTAGATCACAGGCTGGGGTGTGGTGTTCATAAAAGGAGTTGTAAAGAACCCAGTTGGCAATTTTGAGAGATTGGACAATAGCAGAAGCTCTTCCGAAAATCATCCTCTGTATTTGTGGTTGACTTAGGTAGCTCCATGAATACTCGTTCCTTTACCAGGGAAGACTTTTTTCTCCAGCACCAATGTCAATTCATCACCATTCATTGCATTTCCTGCATCTCCATAATTTAAAAATCATAAACAAGGTCAATCATGGACAGTCAAAATAAGGGTTCTTCGTGTAAAATAAATAAAATGAATTGTGTTTTTTTTTGGGGGAGGGCTTACCAATAGAATCTAAAAATTCCAGCCTCTAACATATTTAGGAATATGAAATAACGGGCCCAAGTTTGCTGGTGAAGAAGGAACTACTGCAGCTCTCGCGATTCCCATCTGCTCAGCAAGTTCTAGTGCACATCCAACACTAACATCTGCAACTACATACATGATTCTGTCGTAATCATTTGATTCGTTGGCCTTGTCAATCAAGCTCTTTAAGCGGCCAGGCATAACTGTTACAGAGTCCATCTCACCTTTGGAAAATCTTTTCGATCAGCTTCATGTGATTCCAATCCATCAGGAACTGAAACCACAGTTATCCAGCTAGACCTTTCATCTTTTTCTGGTATTGAAGCCATAGATTTTGACTGCATTTGCTGTGTGCTAACAAATGTGACCTTGATTCCATGCTCAGAAATCTTTGCTGACAGTTTTATCAGTGGCCCTGCAAGAACTGGTGCTGGATATGATATCACCAGAACATGGGGTTCCCTGCTCAGTTCAAATAGTTGCAACGTTTCCTTAGTGAGCTGCAAGCTACAATACCAAGGAAAGCTACAGGGACAATATCAAAGCAAGGTACAGGAAAAGAATCAAGTACTTCATATTGAAATGTTTGCAAAATATCTTTTAAATCCCTCAGAATTTGCCTTAATAATAAGCGGATCTTGAAAAATAGGCAAAATTCTGAAATTCCAGCATCTGTCTCTTATATCATGTACATCTGCAATCTTATTATGAGCCTCTTTTTCTTATTTCACTTTCTTAGCTCTTGGTACTGGATTTCCGTTTCTGTAGGACTCTTTAGCTTTTGCTTTGCATGTTTGATCTTCTCTACTATCAAACGCCGGCGATGAAAATCGCTTTTTCTTTAGGACATAGCATTAATCGACGTTCTTGGCTCATGCTTATTTCCCTGTCCGCAGTTCATTAATAACAATAAAAATTCAAAAGATTGCTTTCTCAAAAGAGACATGTACAACTGCGGCCTGCCGAAACATTTTTATATCTATATTGTTCTATGCTTGAAGGTAATATGATGTAACCACATTTTTTTTATATATTAATTGTTTTCTCTCCTAATTTGAGCTTTCATGAACTCTAAAGACTACGAACCACATTTTGGAGGTCAAGAGTTTAAGCCACGCATGCGTCATAATAATTTTTTTTCTTCACTTTCAGGAGTTATTCTCTCTGGATTAGGCTTCAGCTATGCTATATTAAAGCACGTAGTGATGGATTTTCGAGTTCAGGTTTGCAAAGGTACGTAGCTACAACAGTATCATCAAGATAGGCCTTGATAAATTTCTATTTGCATCTATTGATTCATTTGTAATTTTATGTTATATAATTAAAAAAGAAAAATATGATCTCTGCCACGTATATTTTTATGATGGTTAAGATATCTACAACCCACCCACTCATCACCAACAGTTACTTTACTTAGGAGCATAAGAAATCAGAGACATTGAAACGCAGGGCATATTAGCAAGTTTGTCTCGCTAAACACTCGTTTTGATATCACAACTAGCATTTATCGCAACTATATCCACTTGCATCCGATATAATTGATAGCAGTTAACTTATTCAATTGCCACTGTGAAACATAGTCTCAAACCTACCCTTCTTAAAACTTTTCTGCAATTATATCTAATATGATTAGATGAAAAAAACCAATCAAGCATGATTTGATTGATTTTAAGTCTTTAACTTATTCGTATATCTCAGAAAATTATATATTTTTCTAATAAAACACATTCCAAAAAATACAAAATACTGATTTGGGATTGAATGATAGAGAGTTGAATCCTACATCTCGAGAGGGAAAAAGATAACTATGTTATTTACAAAAACCTGGAGAAAACGAAAAGATAAAACAAGAAATAAATAAGCATTTGAACGAAAAGATTGAATCAATTGAAAAGAGAATAGAAAACTTAGGATTTAATTTTTTTTGCCTGCTCATAAAGAGGAAATCTTAATGTATATCGTTAAGAGAAAATCTTTTGGTGCCCTATGAATATTTAACGATACTTCAACTATTGTAAATAACATATAGAACATGTCGTTTAATGCACACATGTGTAGACGACTTGTAACTGCAATTTTTACACTAGGATTAAAATTTGAATGATATGCCGTCTGTAATACTGGATACTAAATGACGACGAGACTCTTTGCAATTTGCTTAATTGAAATGGGAATTGACTCAACATTTGGCAAAATGCATCTGATCTGCTCCATTGCTCCTTTGCGACAAACTAATTATCTTCTCTGCTCAGTAAGGTCTGATCCACATCACTCATTACTAAAATAGGCACAAATCATTTAGTTTGGGTACAAATTATGGGAAAAATATTAAGATCCCTAGCATCGAATATAAACAGTAAAACCCGCATAATTTCTAAGAACCTGCAAAGAAACACAAATATTATATAATAGAATACAGCTTTGTCACAAATAATCATGTGTCAAGATTCAACATCTATTGGTTCCCATCTCTCAAAGTGGAAATCCAAATTAGCATAATGTTTATTACTTAGAATTTTGACATGAATCTTGGACCATTGGTTTCAAGTCATCTCATGATAAACATTAAAGTTTCAAGTAGCATTTATTGATAATTATTTATCCACCACTGGATTTTGTTTTCAAGTTAATGGTTCAAAATTTATGTGAAAATTAAATTTAAGTTCGAGCAACCCCAGTTCGTTACGTTATTGCTAGCTGCACAATTGATCAAAAATGATATTTTTCCTTATCAAGAAAGAAGTTCTTGGCGTAATCTTTAGCATTTTTGTCTCTTTCTCTAGCTTTTCAATTCTATGAGTAGTTAACGTCAACAAAGCAAACAACTGAGAAAGTAAAACGAACTTTCAAGAAGGATCTGTGATTGCAGAATTGGCAAGCTTAGGAAATTTAAGAATTTTTTTGGGAAAATTTTAAATAATGTATTATTATTGAACTATGGCCTTGTTTAGGATTGAGAATGGACAGCTTAAAAGATATAGTACTAAAATATTTGATAAATCTTAGTTATTGTAGGTTAGAAGCTAAATTAATTTAATTTTATACTTGTATAATAAAAAATGTATTATATCTTTATTAATTTTGATAAAATTATTATTGAGAAATAATATTTCCTAAATAATATTAACTTTTATTTCATAACTACAATTTTTTTGGAACAATAGCTATAACTTAAAATTTAGAGCATCTTAACACCAAACAATACATCAATTACTATCAACAAATTTGAATTATATTATTGAAAAAATAATAACTATGGATCATTTGGACACATGCTAAGTTTCTCGGAGTTTATTAGGTTCTCAGGTGAATTCATAATTCGTTAAAAGAGTCAACCTATAATTGAATTTTAAAAAATATTAGACATTTAATAATGATGCATGGGCATGATCTGTTCACATGTCTTCTTATCTTGATTCTCGGTGTTGATTGTGTAGTTAAGTCAACTTATAATTCTTTTTTTTTAAAAAAAAAGTAACTCACAAGCACAAAATTCCAAAAAAAGAAAAAGAATATTAATAGATTCACGACCCATAATATGCAATTGCGCATGATCTGTTCACTTGTCTAGATTCTCAAGTTAAAAAGGAATGGTTCCCATGTAGGAGCAAAAACGCCCATTGAAGCAATATTCCTGATTAAACAAAGTTCAAAAATTACCGGCCAGAGCCAACGAGGAGTATCTGAAATTAAATCTTTTATTAACCTCAAACTCAGTATACACTAATAAGATAAACTAAAGAAGATGGAGATTCTTCTCCCCAAAAAAAACAAAAATTGGAAGCCTGAATGCAGATCATTTAAAAACAATGAATGCAGATTAATAATAGACCAAGAGAGAAGAGACTAATCGGTAGGAAGCTATCTGTTGAAGAAACAGAGACGAAATAATTAGTTCCTCAAATGAAAACAGGAAAAACATAATTTTATTAATTATCCTTAACGGGTACTCATTACATACGGGATTGAAACACAAAATCAAAGTAAGAGGGATTAAAATGCACAGTGAATTAGGAAACAAATATTACAACTCATATGACTTAGGTTCGGACGATTTCAATATTCGCCAACAACGTGTCTCTAATTTTTAAGAGTCTGGATAGAGTTTCTTTAGTGTTGATCCTCTCCTCAGGTGATTCGCTTGTGCACTCCACGGCCAAATTCAAGACTGATAATATACATAGCTCCTTTGCAGCAAAGTCATTGTCTTCTCCACTCAGTAAGTTTGGATCCACAACATTCATTATTGAAATGGGTAACGAGTCCTTAACCCAATCTTTTAAGTTCATCTCTCCAGAAAAAATTTCATTTGTGGGTTTCTTCTTTGTAAATATTTCCATTAACATAATTCCATAGCTGTAGACATCACCTTTTGTTGATACTTGTCCTTCCCTTCCATACTCTGTGGATCACATCAATGTCATAGTTGGATAATTCATAAATATTTATGAAAAATCAATAATATATTTTAAGATCAAGAAAAGAGAGAGATAGAACAAACCCGGTGCCATGTAACCTATTGTGGCGAGTGTTTGTGTTTGTTTCATTGATTCTTCTTCATTTAACAGCTTTGCAATACTAAAATCACTCAAATGTGCAACCATGTCTTCGTCCAATAAGACATTGCTAGGCTTGATGTCGCAGTGAACCACAGGATTTGAATGACCAAAGTGGAGATATTCCAAAGCCAATGCAACGTCAATCACTATGCCCAACCTTTGGAAAATATCCAAATTGAAATTGCCTGAATATAGACAATCCTCCAAGCTTCCTTTAGGCATGTATTCTAGTATCAAAGCTTTAAAATTATCATTTGTGCAACTGCTGATAATTTTGACAAGGTTTCGGTGACGAATACTTCTTAGCACTTCACATTCAGCATCAAAACTCTTTAATGCTCCATCGTGTTGTAGGTGAAACACCTTTACGGCAACCTCCATCCCATCTTGAAATCTACCTTTGTAAACCGAACCAAAACTTCCACTGCCGACTAAGTTGTTTACACTATATCGATCTGTAGCTCGCGATAGCTCATGGTATGAGAATCTTCTCAATTCCACTTGAGGTGACGTGTGAACTACAACGCTCGACAACTTTCTGCTTCCTTTTCGACATTTGGAGATCAATCCAAATCTTAAAGCTAGTATGACTACGATTATGAAGGCAACGCCCAAAGGCAAAGTAACCCCTAGGAGAACGACAGTTTTTCTTGATTTTCGATGAACGCTTGTTTTGCTGCTTTTGCATGATGGTACTCGCAGATGGGGTGAACCACACAACAAATCATTTCCCATAAATGATTTACTTGTGAAGTTTACAAATGATCCTCCTTTAGGAATCTCTCCTTGTAGTCTGTTGAAAGAGAGATTTAGACCTTTGAGGTGCAAGATATTCTCCATGGACGCAGGAATAGCCCCGGAAAGATTATTATTGGACAAATCCAAGGATTCCAAGCTTACTAAGTCGCCAAAGGATTTTGGAATTGTGCCTTGAAATCTATTATCCTCTAAAGAGAGAGTAATTAGATTCTGTAGCCCTCCAATTGTGGGTGGAATAGAACCCGATAATTTATTTCTTGACAGAGATAATTCGAGTAGAACCTTCAAATTCGCAATTTCTAATGGAAGAGAACCGTTCAAAGAATTGGATGAAAAGTCAACGCTCAGGATGTCTTTAAGCTTCCAGAAAGTTGATGGTATAACGGAAGTTAACTGATTGAAAGCAATTGAGATGTGCCTTAGAAAAGGTAAATGACCTAAGCAGGCGGGGATTGATCCAGAAAGCTTGTTTTGGTACAAGTAAAGCCTGTACAGTTCAGGCAAAAGACAAAGCTCTTCTGGGATTTGTCCTTCTAATTTATTATTTCCAAGACCCAAGACTTGGATATTTTTTAGTTTTTTGAATGTATTGGGAATGGAACCATTCAATTGATTGTATCCTAAATGTAAAGTTGTTAAGTTGAATAGGCTTCCAATCTCTTCAGGAATACCACCCCGAATGTTGCAGTGGTGCAAGTAGATTTCTTTTATAGCAATAGAAAGATTACCTACGGAACTTGGGATGACACCATCTAGCGGATTTTCTATTATACTTAGGACTTCTAAATCTTAGCAATTTGCCATGGAAGAAATAAAGCTCAATTCAGAGGCTGAAGACATTAAGGAGTTATTTTGTAATTCAAGCAACTTGAGGTTTCTTAAATTGTGAAACTCGTTAGGAATAAATCCTGAGAAGGAGTTATGTCCCAAATCTATGATGAAGAGCTTAGAAGCATTGAAGATGAAACTTGGAATTGACCCACTAAAATTATTAGCTCCCAATAAAAGGCGCTCAAGATTTGGAAGTGAAATATCTTTGCCTGATGGAAGAGTTCCCGAGAGAGTATTATTGGCAAGAGCAAGTATTTTCAGTGTTGATATGTTGAAGATTGTAGTTGGGATAAAACCAACTAGGTTGTCAGTTTCAAGCTCCAAATTCTGTAGATTACGAAGATTGGCGATTTCATGTGGTATCTTACCTGCAAACATGTATGCAAGAACAATTACGATGATTCTTATACTAATTTTTGTGCGATTTCAAAGATATTCGAATCCATTACGTATATATACGTGGTACTCAGATTTGCTCTCAATAATATAATAAATAAAAAGTTAAAACGTTCGAGAGTTATTAAAAAGGTACGTACCCATCAAGTTGTTGTAGCCCAGATGTAGCTTTCTGAGCGAGGTCAAGTTCCATATTTTTCTTGGTATGGTTCCTGAGAAATCATTGAATGACAAAGATAATTAAAGTTAGATAAAGTGGATGGTCTATATTTCACCATGAATGTTGTTTGCGGACAGAGAAAGAAGATGTGTTGAAGATGAAATACTGGGAAAAAGCAGGGAGAGCATATAGATGATGGATATGGTCCCGGAAAGCCGGCCGGTTAAATTTTCCAATTATTATGGCTGACAGGAATTAAACAGCGAAACTTCATAACTTTTCACCAAATTAATTTGCAGGTTCAAAATGAAAGTATCAATGAACTATATATTAAGAAACAAAATGTTTATCGCATAAATTATTATGGGATCATCCGTACCTTGAAGCTTGTTACTTGTAAGACTTAGCACCTCCAGCTTGGTCAAGTTGCCAAATTCCTTTGGTATAGCCCCAGTGAAATAATTCTGTGACAAAGATAGTTGTCGCAACTCTCTGCAGTTTGAAAAAGTGGAAAGTATTTCGCCATGGAACATGTTTGTCCTCAGAATCAGGGATTGCAAATTAGGAAAATAATTGCAAATATTCGGTGGGAGTTGGTCAGATATTTTATTGTTCGCAAAATCAATAACATGTAAAGAAGAGATGTTGAAGATTGAAGAAGGGAGAGGACCATTGAGTAGGTTATCACTGAGATCAATTATTTGCAGTGAAGATAGATTCCCGAGTTGATAGGGGACGGTTCCCGTAAGATTTAAGCCAGAAATATTTACGGCTGTGACTCTATGAGTATGAACATCACAAGCGATGCCCTTCCAGTTACAGACAGAGCTACTTGTGTTCCAATTTTTGGCCAAAAAGTTGGTTGGATCATCAGTCATGTGGACTTTAAGGGCAAGAAGGGCTTGTCGGTCTGAGGTAATGTCTATGGCGGCAATGGCTGCTGCCATAAGTATTAAAGAAAAAATCAAAAAATGGATGAGGAAAACTCCATTTGTCTCCATGGATGAAGAAAACTCGAGTGGAGATTTGAGTCACGTACTTTCGTTTGGCTCCCCAAGTATAAATAGTGAAACCCCCACCTAATTTCTAAGAAGCTGAGACTTTGGCATCATTGGTCCCATATCAATTCTATGCTTGTCATCTATGTATGATTATTATCATGATTGATTGAAATATGCACATAACAAAAAATAAATAGAAAATAAGTAATGCTCTAACAGAATCTAATACATCATTCAAATGAACGAATAATGGGGGTTCATGTGTCAAGTTTTAATTATTGGTTACCATTTCTCAAACGAAAGTCCAATTTAGCATAATTTGGAGGGTTATAATTTATTCTGCAATTTGATCGATTATAATTGACGAGGAAGAATAGTCTTTTCCTATGTCTAAATTATTTACGTTTAAGAATTGATTAATATTGTAATTTATGCCATAATTGCTAACTGCACATATGATATTTTTATAACATATCGTATAGAATGATCTTCGTTATTGAACTAGATGAAGTTTGTTTGTACTCGGCGACAATAATTTGCTTGACATGTCAAGGTTCTTGGAATCTATTGAGTATAACTTATAGTTTGCTTGACGACAAAAAGAAAACGATAACTTATAACTAAGAAAAATTGCATGCTGATCTTAGATGCGAAAGTACAAATAGATACCAATAATTTCTGAAAACAGCTTCGTGTTGTCCACAATTTTTGTCCTGTACCAATCAGCCAGTTTTTCTTTACTTCCGTTTTTAGTGTGTTATTCAAATAAACAGTTAAATGAGCTTCAAGGCAAGAAGATTTTGAAACGTTTGTTGGTCTATTGTAAGTCTCTGGCTGCTGCCATAACTAATAAAGAAAGAATCCAAATATTGGTTGAAGAAAACTCTTATATGTCTCCATGATGACCATGAGAGAATAATGATTTTGGTTCAGAAGTGAAAAGCAAAAATTCTGAAAGCACATGATTTCTAAGAAGCTCCAAAAAGAAATAGATAATAGATCCTTAATTAACACAAATGAATAGATCTGTTCACGCTAAAATTTTGCACATTACGGTGGTCGGTTGTGAGGAAATCAAGATTTGGACGATGTCCTCGTCTGAACTTTGAATTTAGTGTTCTTTATCTACAAAAGAATGAAATCATAAGGGAAAATCGTAAGGGCGCAAATGTTGTTGTAATATACACATTTTTATTTTTCTAATGGAGCGTATTATTTAATTTTGCCCTTTGGTGTCGATTTTATAAATTATGGATTCATTACATGTTATCGCAATTATAAATACATTATTAAATTAATCGCATATGAATAATTTTAAATTTGTTGTGACATAAAGCCAAAAATTATAAGGTGGATAAGTCAGATTTCATTTTGTCATTGATCTGGTATTAGTTTAATCTGTAATAAGTTAAAAAAAATTCTTTAAATGAGAGAGAATAGCCGAGAGAGAGGGGAAGAGAAGAAGAGAGAGAGGGGGGGGAGAGAGAATCGAGTTGACCCAATTTGACCGACCCGGATCCGAACATGTGTCTATGACCCAGCAGGATCTTATGATTCTGGCCATCGATCTAGGCAAGCTTAGTACCGTTTTGAAGCCCTCAAAACGCCGATCATATTTCTGCCATCTCCATCGTTAGAAAATGACCAGAACGTTGCCCGTGAAGCTTGAAATTTTCGGCCAAAAATCCATTTTGGTTGCCATCGATTCCACTAGAGTTTGGCCACACCACCAGTTGGTTCCACTACTCTCACCTCTAGCTTCCATTTTCGACCAGTCTCATTATCTGAAATTGTCGGATCGCCAACAAACAGCAAGTTACAAACCTGCGATTTTGGGAGCTTGATCTACCGCCGTTACCACATGTGGGAGGACACCGCCGGCACCCTTGGACTCACTGTGGCTGGAACTAATAGACCTGAGATTTCTGTCACTATTGATTAAAGTTCGGTCACCATTAACCGGTGAGGGACAATTCGATAAATTTATAAAAATTTAGGGTTAATTTTATAATTTTTATAAGTTATGGGTAATTTGGTAATTATAGACTAGGATAGTTAGGTAATTTGATATTTCAAGGGTAAATCGATAAATGATGTTATCAGGGGTAATTTGATAACTTTACACCCCATGAGTAACTTCGAAAATTTTGAACTCGCAGATTATTTTTATAATTTAAAGTAAGGATATTTCTGTAATTTAGGACTCTGAGGATAATTTGATAAATTATGATTCTGGGGGTAATTTAGTAAAATTTTGATATCGAGAGTATTTCGATAATTTTTAGACATAAAAGTATTTTAGTAATTTTAACTATTTAGGAGTTGTATTATGTGGGTTCGAGTTTTATTGAGTACAATTAATCGTACTTTATGTTATCGATAATAATTATATTGTTTATTTAGTTAGGCAGATTTACAAATAAAAATCAACCCGCAGACGTCAACGATATCGGATTTGATCATCATCATTGTGAGTTGAATAAACAAAACATATTTTCTTTATGGATTATTATGATTTAAAATATAGTAAAGCATGTTTGCAAATGGATTTTAAAGGCTTTGATTTAATGATTAGATAAAAATAGATTTTATCCGTATAATGGTATTTATTATAAAAAAATATACACAATTAATTATTTTATTCTCAATTTTGAATATATGCATAATAATAATAATATTTTAAAGAAAATAAAATGAATTTAAAGGTTGTTGAAAGTAAAAGGAAATGTGATTTCAGATATTATCAAATGTTTTTATATATGTGCATTTATAGTTATTTACAAAATCATTGAACAGTACCCTTCCAATATATAGTGATGAGATGATATGAAATGATATGGGATGATATGAGATACAGGTTTTTAGGGCCGATTAAGTACACACAAAAGTTTTAGGCCGTGTACTTTGTCACTTTTGTCTTTTGGAGATTAGTTATGCATGCATAGTTATGATGATGAGATATGATAAGTTATGATGAGATATGAGATGTTATTTCTCCGTCTATCCGTGTAGCTCCAGAGTATGATAGTTCCCTAATTATCAATCCATCGAGATTCGGATATGATCAGATATGAGAGAACATTTTCTGTCTATCCGTGTAACTCTAAAGTACGATGGCTCCCTAATTGCCTGTCTGTTGAGGTCCAATTTATTCATGTAGCTCTAAAGCATAATGGTTTCCTAACTTATTCATTGAGGTCCTAATATAATGAGATAGTTTCTCTTGGTACTTGTTTAGTGACAATTTCAGATTGTATATTTATATGATGCTATAATATGAGCATCCCTAGTTATTTCATGTGATATTATATATGTTTTTTTTTCAAATTCAGGGATTTAATATTAAATGTTAAGTGATTTATTAATATTTCTTGCATATAGCTTGATGAAATTGTGTTTAAAAATGATATGATTATTTTCAAATAAAATTATTTTAAAAAATTACTATCGATTTACTGATTTTCACTGAGTTTTGTACTCACCCAATTTTTATTATATTTTTTCCCCACAAGAGATTTGTAGGTACAACAGTCGATTCAGCAATGATAGTTATTTATATTTTGGTCACGTAATGATATTAGAAGTCATAGAAGTTTTGAGTTGAAATATTTCGAATTGTATAATTTTATAATTAAGGATAACTTACTATGTTGAGTGTTAAAATATTTCAAATAACATTTGATATTGTTGAGATGATGATTGGTGAAGTTTGTTGTATTTTGAAATTATTTTAAAGTGTTATTTTATTATTTATAGGATTGGGTAATATTATAACTATAGGGAAAACTCTGTCAAAGAGAGTCTAGTCTCTGAACAAGGGAGAGATTGAGGGTGCCAAGGTGTGAGTAAAGAATGACAATATTAATGGTACAGATTTTCCTAAAGTAAACCCAGATTGCTAACTTGATGTTGAAGGGTTTACACCGAAAAATCATTGGTGTCCCATTGACTGGTTGTTTTGTGTGTAGGAGTTTGCAAAGGAGAAGAATTGTGTTCTAAACTTCTGCTCATTGTGAAGACAAGCAGTCTAAGATTGTCCCCTTAATTCATAACTTCAAGTGTTGAAGAGGAATCTCGGTGTGAGATGAGCACCAGATTTTTGCATCAACACCTTAGTTTAATCGTGTTAGGATTCCCAACCCTACCAAAGTGATCAGGGAATGAGGTACAACAAGTGGGACTGATTTGTTAGGATTCTCCAGATTCTTTTTATTTTTAAAAAATATAAAAGGATAAATAAAGTCCAAATTAATTTTTCAATTCCTATTTTCTCTTGGATTTAAAGACTGGTGACAAGTATAATAAAGCTACTTGAAACGATCCACTCTATCAGGCACCATGGGCGGCAGAATTTATGTTGCAAGCCGGCATAATTTATGTTGCAATTTAATCATATTATAACTTACATTCGCATGACTTCCGGAAGACGAATATTAATAAATCGATTTTATGAATTGGTCCCATCATTGATTGACGTACACGTTGACTATCCTTTTAAAAACCGGTAACGATTATCTTAATCTCCCACATTTTTGTCTTTCTCTGGCTGCCAACGGTACGAGTACTCAAAGGTCAACAACCGAGAAGCTGAAATGAACTTTCAGGGAACTGGGATTGCGGAATTGCAGAAAATATGATCCAAGAAATTTATAATGCTTCATTTTTTAACTAAATGGAATTTGTCTGCATATTGCATTTTGTATTTTATACTTTGTATGAGATCTGAAGTTTGAATACCGCTAATACTGAGGTGGGATGGAAGATGTTTATTATCAATGTGGAAGTTAAAATGAACCCCTGATAAACAAAGCAAACAGTGTACTCTGTAATGAAAACTAAAATTTTGAACTTGGAACAAGTTTTTACCTCAAAGTACCTGCAGTAACATAGTAAGATTGGCCTTCTAAGATGCAAAAACAGGGTTTGATTTCATAATACCACACCTATTTTCAAACAATTTTTCCCAAAGAGAAAAAAATATTTAATATTAAATAAAACACGGTGATAAAAATTAATTAATTCTAACAGACAGATGACCACTGTGAATGATCTATTCACATGTCTAGATTCCTAAACAGAGAAGGGATGGTTCCTGTGAAAAAGAACCAAACTATCCCATCTCATCAAACCAGTACCTGATGCCAAAGAGCCAAATTTCAGTATCACCATTTTCCACGGAATCAATCTTGACTGTAAATTCGGCTGGAGCCAACGAGGTGTATCTGAATTTTTAACCTTGTGTGAACCTCAAACTCAATTAGATAAATTAAAAATTATAGAGGTCTGGATGCAGCTCATTTGAAAATGACGAAAGCAGATTAACAAAAGATCGAGAGACGAGGCAATAATCGGTGGAAAGATATCTGTCAATAAAACAGAGACGAAACAATTAATTCCTCAAATGAAAACCAGAAAAAACGTACTTTTATTTAATTACCGTTAAAGGATATTCATCACATGTGGGATTGAAATACACAGTCAAAGAAATAGGGATTAAAATGCACAATCAATTATGAAAGAAATATTACATCTCATATGATCTTATGCTCGGACCATTCCAATATTCGCCAACAATGTGTCTCTAATTTTGAAGAGCCTGGATACAGTTTCTTTTGCGTCGATCCTATCTTCGGGCGATTCGCTTGTACACTCCACGGCTAACCTCAATACTGATAGTATACATAATTCCTTTGCAAAAAAATGATTGTCTTCTCTACTCAGTAAGCTCGGGTCCACAATATTCATCGTTGAATTGGGTAACGAGTCATCAACCCAACGTGTTAAGCTCATCTCTCCAGAAAAAATTTCATTTGTCGGTGTTTTCATCGTAAAAACTTCCATTAACACAATTCCATAACTGTACACGTCACCTTTTGTTGATACTTGTCCTTCCCTTCCATACTCTGTGGATTAAATTAATTTTAATAGCTAGATAATTCATAAATATTCATGAAAAATCAAAAATATATTTTAAAATCAACAAATAAGAGAGTTAGAACAAACCCGGTGCCATGTAACCAATCGTGGCGAGTGTTTGTGTTTGTTTCATGGACTCTTCTTCACTTAAGAGCTTGGCAATACCAAAATCACTCAAGTGTGCAACCATGTCCTCGTCTAATAGGACATTGCTAGGCTTGATATCGCAGTGAACTACAGGATTTGAATGACCAAAGTGGAGGTATTCCAAAGCTAATGCAACGTCAATCACTATGCACAATCTTTGGAAAATATCCAAATTAAAATTTTCACAATACAGACAATCCTCTAAGCTTCCTTTAGGCATGTACTCTAGTATCAAAGCTTTAAAATCATCATTTGTACAACTGCTGATAACTTTGACGAGATTTCGATGACGAATACTTCTCAGCACTTCACATTCACCATCAAAACTCTTCAATGCTCCATCGTGCTGCAGGTGAAACACCTTTACTGCCACCTCCATCCCATCCAGAAATCTGCCTTTGTAAACTGAGCCGAAACTTCCACTGCCGATCAAGTTGTTTACACTAAATTGATCTGTTGCTCGCAAAAGTTCATGGTATGATAATCTCCTCAATTCCACTTGAGGTGACGTGTGAGCTACAACGCTCGACAACTTTCTGCTCCCTTTTCGACATTTGGAGATCAATCCAAATCTTAAAGCTAGTATGACTACGATTATGAAGGCAACGCCCAAAGGCAAAGTAACTCCTAGGAGAACGACAGTTTTTCTTGATTTTCGATGAACACTTGCTTTGCTGCTTTTGCATGATGGGACTTGCAGATGAGGAGAACCACACAACAAATCATTTCCCATAAATGATTTACTTGTGAAGTTTACAAATGATCCTCCTTTAGGAATCTCTCCTTGTAGTCTGTTGAAAGAGAGATTTAGAACTTCTAGGTGCAAGAGTTTCTCCATGGATGCAGGAATAACCCCAGAAAGATTATTATTAGACAAATCCAGGTATTCCAAGCTTATCAAGTCACCAAAGGATTTTGGAATTGAGCCTTGAAATCTATTATCCTCCAAGGAAAGAGTAATTAGATTCTGTAGCTCTCCAAGCGAGGTTGGAATAGGACCCGATAATTTATTTTCTGCTAGACATAATTCGACTAGATTCTTCAAATTTCCAACTTTTTCTGGAAGAGACCCTTTCAAAGAGTTTGATGAAATGCCAATGCTCAAAATATTTTTAAAGTTCCAGAAAGTTGAGGGTATTGAAGTTAACTCATTGAATTGAAGTGAGAGCAGCCTTAGGGATCTTGAATTACCTAAGCAAGCAGGGATTGATCCAGAAAACTTGTTTTGGGCTAAGTAAAGTGCAGATATACTATCCAAACGACAAAGATCGTCTGGGATTCGCCCTTGCAATTGATTATTTTCAAGATATAAACCTTGGAGATTTTGAAGTCTGTTGAATGTACTCGAAATTGAACCATTCAAATTATTGTATCCTAAAACCAAGTTTATCAAGTTGCTTAGATTGCCAATTTCTTTAGGAATACAACCCCGAATGGCGCTGTTGTTCAATCCGATTTCTTGCACAGAAATCGAAAGATTACCAATGGAACTTGGAAGGATGCTATCTAGTGGATTCTCATTTAAGTTGATGACTTCTAAAATCTTGCAATTTGCCATGGAAGAAAGAAAACTCATTTCGGTAGTTGAAGATGTCAAGGAGTTATCTTCTAAGACAAGCACCCTGAGATTTCTTAAATTGTGAAATGTGTTAGGAATAAATCCTGAGAAGAAGTTCTGTCCCAAATATAGAAGGGAGAGCTTAGAAGCATTGAAGATGAAATTAGGAATTGTACCACTAAAATTGTTATTTCCAAAGTAAAGTTCCTCAAGATTGGGATGCGCAAGGTCTATGCCGGACGGAAGACCCGAGAGAGTATTATTGGAAAGAGCAAGTGCTTTCAATGTTGATATGTTGAAGATTGAAGCTGGAACAACACCAACTAGGTTAGCAGTTTGAAGATCCAAAATCTCTAGATTACGAAGATTGCCGAATTCATGTGGTATCTCACCTGCAAACATGTATGCAAGCACGCTTGCTTATTAATGTTTGCATGATTTCAAAGATTTATATCCAGTAATTTGATTTATGTGCATGTATTTTGGCAAGATTTATGGATATGTAATTCTCAGGTTCGTTCTCCACAGTATAATTAATATAACAAGTTAAAACGAATGAGAATACCCATCAAGTTGTTGTAGCCAAGATATAGTTCTCTGAGAGAGGTCAAGTTCCCTATTTCTCTTGGAATGGTTCCTGAGAAATCATTGAACGACAAAGATAATTAAAGTTTGATGAAGTGGATGGTATTTCGCCTTGAAAGTTGTTTGCACACAGAAAAAGAAGATATGTGAAGATGAAACAAGGGAAAGCAAAGGAGAGCATATACAGGATGATATGGTTTCTGACAAGAATAAAAGCATATAGAGCATATAAATATTCAAGGCTGCTGACGCGAATAAAAGCGAAACTTCGTAAATTTCTCCAAATTAATTGGCAGGTTCAAAATGGAAGTAGCAATAGACTATAAATTAAGAGTCAAAAAAACGTTTGTTGTATGAATTATCCCGTGATCATACACACCTTGGAAGTCGTTATCTCCAAGGCTTAAGCCCTCAAGCTTGGCCAAGTTGCCAACTTCGTTTGGTATGGCCCCTGAGAAATTATTGTCTGACAAAAATAGCTGTCGTAGCTGTCTGCAGCGTGATAAGGTGGACGGTATTTCGCCTTGAAACTCGTTTCTTTCCAGAAACAAAGATTGCAAATTAGGAAAACGATTGCAAATATTCGGTGGGATTTGGTCAGATAGTTTATTGTTTGAAAAATCAATAACGAGTAAAGACGGTATGCTGAATATGGAAGAAGGGAAAGAACCAGAGAGGCTTAAGCCAGAAACATTCAACTCAATGACTCTATGCTTACGGACATCACAAGTGACTCCCATCCAATTACAGACAGAGATACTTGAGTTCCAATTATTAACCAAGAAATTGTGTGGGTCATTGGTTATATGAGCTTTCAGGGCAAGAAGGGCTTGTTGATCTGTGGTGATGTCTATAGCTGCTGCCAGACTCAATAAAGAAAGCATCAAATAATAGGCAAAGAAAACTCGATTAGTCTCCATATCACAGAACAGAGACTTGAATGTGTCATTCGTTTGGTTCACAAGCAGTATAGCATAAATAGCGAATGAAACTCACATAATTTCGAAGAAGCTGCAACTAAAAAGGAAACGTATTAATAGAGCATAGTGGGGGTAACGTGTTAAGATTCCCCAATTTGATTCGCAATTCTTAAAGTGGGAGTCCAAATCTGCACAATTTAACTGGAGGGACAAGTGTATGTTTCAACTTGATCATGCTCAATTTAAATGCGCATAACTTCCGGAAGACGAATATTTTAAGTAAAGCTTAAGAAAAAAGAATTAACGTAGTTTATTCCATCATTGGTTGATGTACTCGTTGACTATATTGATATCTTTCTTTATTTTATTTTTCTTTTAGACCATTAATTATTATCTTAATCTTCCACGGTTTTGTCTTTTTTTCTAGCTGTTCAAAGTTTATGATTTGAGTAGTGGAAGTCAACAGTGAGAAGCCGAAATGAACTTTCAGGGAACTGCGATTGCGGAATTGCAAAATGATGAGGACGAGCTCAAACTCAAGTCCAACAAGTCGTTTTGAGGGTACACACTCATATGACTCGTCACTTGAAAAGCTTCGGAGCCAAACCGACATGTTTTAATTTGTCAGCTGGATGTGTAAATACTTCACGTGCAAGACACATGACACGCTTCTGATATGATCAGCTTAGAACGACGCTAGCGAGTGTCGTTTTACACTCACTTAAAGTTAGCTTGTGAATTGCACGTGTAGAAGCTGTTAAGTTCAGTTAGATTTGGCGGGAAAGGCTTGTTTTGCGTAACAAACCCAGAAGCAGAAAAGAGCAAATATACATGGTTGCTTCTGGTACATTCTTCAGTAATCGAGAAGAGAGATGAAAGTGTAGAGGGAAGGTTGAAAAAGTTGATCTTTGCAATCTTAATAGTGAAATTTCCATGCTTGATTCCTCAAGTGGATTTAGGCATCTGCAATAGGTGCTGAACCACTATAAACACTGTGTCTTTGTTCTTATTTGCTCCTGTTCTTGATTGTTTTGCCGACTTTGTAATTCTTGGTGGTGTTCTTAGATCTTTTTAGTAGATTTATAGGTCTTGGGTGAACTTAACCCTATACATAGAAGGATAAATTCTTAACACAAAAGATATGGCTGAAGAAATTATTTCATTTTTGAACCAAGGTTCAGCAAATGAAATTGGACAGAACTCAGTACGTACGATTTGTCATTGCAAAGAATTTCTAACTAATCACAAGACATGTCTTCGTAGGAAGATATGTCGGATTATCGGAGGTCATTAAGTATTAAATTCGACTTACGTAAACAATTAATTTTTGCAAAAAAGAAGAGGAATTATCTATGATACCAGGATAAGAATCCAGGATTAATTGGGATTGGGATTGTTCTGTTCTGCTCTGCGTCCTTTGATTTGGAAGTAAAACATCTTCACCCTTGATTCATTTCTAATGGTCTCCCATCCAGCGTCTGTTGAGGCAAATTAATTTTGGGGTCCTTTGAACAACAAATTAGAAGAATCATCCGCTCTAGTTGATTTCGATTATAAGAGTTTCTAGGAATAGAACATGACGACCGGAGTTCAAACATGACTCATGCCAAGGTGGGATGGAATGGAGGATGTTTAATGTTTATGTGGAAGTTAAAATGAAAAAAAAAATAAAAATAAAAATAAAAATGCAGACTAGTAGAAGAACCCAAGATAGAAGATATGGAAGTGCTTCAACCGACAGAGTACTCTGTCATCAAAACCAAGATTTAGAAGTTATAAAAGTTTTCACCTTAATGTAACATTGTGAATAGTTCGCATATAGGAAGCTGTAGTTTTGAGAGTGGCCTTCGAAGATTCAAACACGGGATTTGATTTCATAATCCCACACCTATTTTCACATAATTTTTGCCGAAGAAAAATTTTATATTAAATAAACACGGTCCTAAAAATTGATAAAATCGGCACACGCTAATCGGATAAAAATGGAAAAGGTGAAGTTTTGAATGCATTTCATTGCGGACTAAGAAAAGTGGAGAAGAATTGAAGAAAAGTCTGCATAGGTCACAGACACAGAGAAGAAAACAAGAAAACTTCTTACCATCTACTGTTAGTGGCTATTAGTACCATCTATATTAAAATACATAGTGAATTAAAATAAAAGTTACATCTGAGAGACATACTCCGGCCAATTCAAATTTTCGCCAAGGAAGTATCTATAATCTTTATGCACCTGGTTACAATTTCTTTTGTATTAATTCTCTGCTAAGGTAATTCACTTGTATCACTTTTGCTCTCTACTCGGTAGGTTTGGGTCCACAACATTCATCATTGAAACGGGAAACAAGTCCTAAACCCAATGTTTTAAGCCCATCTCTCCAAATGTTAAAAAAAAAAAAAAAATTGGGAAATATTTTTATTAACATAATCTCGTAACTGTAGACATGACCTTTTGTTGATACTTGTCCTTCCCTTCCTTAGTTATAATTCATCAGTATTCATAAAAAACCAAATAATATAATCGAAAATGAACAAATTAGTGAGCTTAGAACAAACCTGGTGCCATGCACCCTATTCTGGCAAGTGTTCGTGTTCGTTCCATGGGCTCATCTCCACTTCATAGCTTCGCAATACCAAATCCAACGAGCAATCATGTCTTCGCCTAATAATATATTGTCAGGCTTAATGTCACGGTGAACCATAGGAGTTGGATGACCTGGAGATATTTTAAATCTAAATATCTAAATTAAATCAGTATTTGACAACTTTGCGCTGGTATGAGAATCTTCTCCATGCTACTTGCGTTGCATACTATGGATGAGGCTGTTGATGCTGCGGATCGAATACTGGAACTGCCTGCTTTTATCATTCATCATATGGTGTCCTACCTTGATGTAGAAGATGTTGCGCGAGATAGTATCTTGTCAAACATAAGGAAGCGGATGGGGCCTTTATTTCCTATCTTGGACTTCGATGATCATTCGTTGACTGTATCAAGAGATTTGAATGATCGAAATTTCTACGTTCGGAAAGAGAGAAAAAGAACTTCGAAAAAATAAATAAATAACATGTTAAAATTCCTTAATGGTTTGATGGTTCACCGCCTCATCTCTGCAAGCTTAACTTGGGTATTCAGAAGCCGATACGACAGATAGATCTTTTGGATGTCGAAGGATCGTCTTCTCTTCTTGATAAATAGATAGCATTGGCTGTGGGGATTACAAATATGCCACTAACAATTAATTAAAAGAGTACCATTCAAATAAAAAGAAACTTTACCTAATTCACTTTTCCTCCCCTTTCACCGACATCAATATAGAAGCCAAGAACTAAAAAGGATCAGTGGTACCGTTCACGATTCCTCATCTTCATGATCTTTCAATTTGGTTGGCTTTATACTTTATGGTCCTGGTATGGTTTCAGAACTTATATATATTGCTTTCAATACATATTACTTTCAATACTTACAAATTTCTTATTGGGTTTATGGCTTTTTGTATTGGTAACATTTAATTTGGTCATTATTTTAAATTTCTTATTGGCTATTTATCTTCTGTGATTGGTTTTATTGATTTGTTTTGATTCATTATTTTGTAAAGTATCAATTCGGATTTCTATCCATATATTCTAAATCAATATTGCGTCCTGGAAGTTAGTTGGTAAAACTTAAGCAAATTGAATTCAATAACCATGAAATAGTACAATGTGTATATATATATATATATATATATATATATATATATATATATATATATATATATATATTCATGTTGGAACAATTGCAAGAGAGCATTTTAAGCAAATACTTATTGTTGCTATTTTTTCACTAATAATATTTTTTAAAATTGAAAAGATGAATAAGTTTTAATTGTTTATTTTATTGTTTATTTTATTTAAGTATGCTAATTAAGCTTGTTAATTAATTTATCAATTCTTATGTAATTTCATGTTATTATAAGTTATAATGTCCCATAAATCCAAACCAAGGAAAACTCTCCTTTCTTTCTTTGCCAAAGTAGATGGTGGTCAATCATCAAATGAGACAAGTTCTCCATGCAATATTGATGCCTCAAGTTCTCCTACATCTCAAAGGGATGAATTTGAGAAAGTTTATATTCCATCAGCTATTAACACCCCTTATTTAAAACGCGATCCCGGATTGCACATTTCAATCAAAACTTATCCAGTTGAAGATTACGAATGGCATACATAAATATGGAAACACTTCAAGTCGATTTACAAAAGTACTGATTGACTAAACATGGTATGCAAAATCAATGATTTCAATTTTCTTGGTTCTCAAAATTTCTTTGGCTTGAGTATTCCATATCAAAAGTCAAAGCATTTTGTTTTCCATACTTTCTTTTTTTTGATACGTCAACTAAGTATGATGCATTTATTGTTGATGGTTGTCAAAATTGGAAGTATATTCCTTGTGACAAAAAATGTCCTTTTACATTACTTGAAAGGAGTCATGGTTTTTTCACAATGCCACCATGGTAAAGTGGAGCAATTTAAAGAATCCATCTAGACATATGGATAAAAGAATGAATGCACAATCTTCACAGCAAGTTTTAAAGAGTAGATTATAGCTAAAAACCTCAATAGTAGCTATCAAGTGGTTAGCAAAACAAGCTTGTGCTTTTAAAGGTCATGATGAGTCAGTTAATTTTTTAATCATGGAAATTTTATTAAATTAATTAAGTTATTAACAATAACAATTGAGAATATTAATAAAGTTGTGTTAGAAAATGCTTCTAAAAATGCCTAATACATAGCACTTAAGATTCAAAAGGAGTTATTGAATATTTTTACTAATAAAGTGTGACATAAAATTCAGGAGGAAATTAGGAATGCTAAATTCTGTATTCTTGTTGACGAAGCACTTGATAAATCTCATACAGAGAAAATGGCTATTATTTTGAGATATATTGATTATAATGGGTTTATTAGAGAGCATTTCTTTGAAGTTGTAAACGTTGATGGCATAAGCGCCTTAACTCTAAAAAATGAGATATGTAATGTTCTTACACAGTACAATCTTTTAATTGAAAATTTAAAAGGTCAAGGATATGATGGTGCTAGTAATATGGCAGGAGAATGGAATTGATTATAATCTTTCTTTCTCAATGATTGTCCATATGCCTATTATGTCCATTGCTTTGCTCATCGACTACAACTTGTATTAGTTGTAGTATCTAAAGAAGTGCATTAGGTATGGTTATTTTTTCCCAAGTTGAGCTCTATTGTCAACTTTGTTAATACTTATTTCAAATGCTATGCTAAGTTAAAAGCTGTTAAAGAGAAAGAAATTATAGAATTGATAGCTTTAGAAGAGCTCGAGACTAGTATAGGTGCCAATCAAGTCAGAACTTTAAAAAGGGCTATAGATACTCATCAGGGCTCACATTTTACTTCAGTTAATAGGTTTTTTGAGATATTTAGTGCAACTCTTGAAGTTCTAAGAAAGATGACTAATGATGGACCTACTCGAGATATGCATGAAGAAGCTAAAGGTGCGTATAGAGAAATGACATCGTTAGAGTTTGTGTTTATTTTGCTTTTGTTGGATAGAGTTCTTGGAATCTCTAAAATTCTTTGCCAAGCACTACAGACAAAATATTTAGACATCCTGAATGCTTTGAATTATGTCACAAGTACTAAAAGACTTTAACAAGAATTTCAAGATAATGGTTGGAATGATTTTATTAGAAGTGTGATGTTATTTTGTGGAAAATATGATATTAATGCACCTGATATGAAGGTTTGTTCTATGGAAGGTACAAGATGTTTTTGTCAACAAAAAGATTACATTATAGTTGAGCATCATTATGACTTTGATATATTTAATGTTGTAATAGATTTTCAATTAAAAGAGATAAATAGCATGTTCTCAGAGCAAACTATAGAACTCCTTACTCTAAACTCAACTTTGGATCCAATCAATGGGTTTGAATTATTTGACACAGATTTTATTTGTTGTCTTACTGAGAAATTTTATCCTCATGATTTCAATGCAAATGAGATTCTTACTTTGAGATGAGAGTTGGAACATTATAAGTTTGATATGCTTTCTCATCCACTTTTTCAAAAGGTTACTTCACTTTCTGAGTTATGTTGATGATTAATTGAAACAAAGAAGTCACAACACTATTTCTTGATTGATAGACTAATTCATCTAGTGTTGACTCTTTTAATTTCTATAGCTACAATAGAACATACATTTTCAATCATGAGCCTTATCAAGATATCACTTCCTAGTAAGATAGAAAATGAATTTTTTTTAGATTGTATAGTTGTCTGTATTGAAAGAAAAATTATAGATATTATTGGTTTAGATTCCATAATTGATGATTTCTATTGTTTAAAGGCACGAAATGTACAACTTTAGTAGTATTAAATTTTTATTTTTAACTTTTTTATATGATTACTTTGTTTACAATAAATATTATTTGGAATGAAACTTTTAATGTCTCTCTCTTATTAGGCATATTTTAACTTTTTATTTATGAAATTTTGTGTTCACTTTATAGTAAATTTTTTTTAAATTTTAGCTTAGGATACTTTGAAGTTCTGGGTCCGCCCCTGATCCTACACCAAGTGTTTGGGTTTGAGGCTTTTTATTGTCTCCGAAACTCACAAACTCAAGAATGTGACAATTGAGGGTTTCGATTAAGTGAACTTGAGAGTGTTGGTGTTCCGATTCTTCAACAGTTAACCTTGAGATACGGCGCTGTCATTGCACATATGTTGTGTCCAAATTTGAAAAAGTTAAGTCTAGATGGGTTGATTCTCAAAGAGCAAGAGTTTCATCTACTTATTTCAAAATTTCCCTTGGAGGATCTCTCTGTGATCTGATGTCTTTTTCCATCGAAAGGATAAAAATTTCAAGCGGTTTGCCCAAGCACTTACCACTTGAGTTATGTGAAAACTTCAAAGCAGTAGATCTTGATACTCCCCCAATTTAATTTAGTTTCCTTGAGTATTCAAATTCCCATTCAATTAACATGTCCCAGTTGTGTCCATGTAAAGTACATTGCTTTAAGGGTAAAGGTGACATTGACCGTTGGTACCTTAAGCTAAAAAGAACTTTCTTGCAGCATCAAGTTCTGGTCAATTTGAAAAAAATAGCTATAGCACTGTATAAAGATATCAGCAAGATCTGTTTGTAAGTTCCATATAAATTGGTTAGTGTTTTTTTACTTTTGTATGACATTCGTAATTTTGTTTTAAGGGTGCGGGGTTTTTTTCTTTTTGGGTGGTAAATTGTCGTTGATGAGACCTTCACCGGAACTAGAGACACTTCGGGCAAGCGGAAAGAAATTTTATCATAGTATAATGAATGTGTTGAATTGCGTTTATAATTGAATTCTCCATATAGAATTGAGGGCTGTTAATTTTTTTGGAAAATTCGTAATGAAGACGTCCGTGTAATGTCTTTTTTAAGGCATTGTCCTAACTAAGGGTTCACAATTAAGTATTTTGATAATTATTTTACCTCATTTTTCATTATTAGGTGTTGGCCATTTTTCCCATTTTCATGTAATTTAATAATTTCAAAAAAAGAAACCATAATGTTAGTGTCGATAACTATAATCCAATAATTATGGGTATGCCTGTATTTGAATGGAAATTTGAAACAAATATTCAAAAGAACATTGCTAAATCCTATTATTTATTTTGAATCTTTTATTTTTTATTGTAACTGTGTTTTTTATTCTTTTTTCTGGAAAATGATAACTGCTTTGAGTATTATCCAACAATTGCCTTTTTTAAAAAAAAAATTCATCTGCAAAAAAATATTTTATCCATCACTGTTGCATTAATCGTTGTTGGGTTTAAAATTATCTTAATGGAGTCCAAGAGGCTATAAAATAGGGTCTCTGCTTGCCAGAAGAAGGGCCTGACCCGCAAAGTTAGTATTTGCTTGGGCTGTTCGTCTATTTTACATTTATACCCCCAATTGAACTCCAAACTTCAGTAATTGCCATTTAATTATTTTTGCTTCTAACTTAATTAATAAAGGCCTATAAATAAACAAGAAATTAACTAATTTACCAAATTGATGGCTTGGACTACATCTCTCTTTGGCTTTTTTTTTATTTATTTATAGACTTGGGAATGTCGCGACCCGTCCCGAATCCTAAGACGAATTTGTCTAATTCTTAAAATTTAAACTAATAACGATTATATAATAATAATAATAATATTTCTACTATAATTTCAGCAGAGTTATGTTCTATAATTTTGACATTCCCCAATCTTGTAAATAACAAAATAACAATCTCTAAATAATTCTAAATTTCAACAAACTCTATCAACTATCATTTCAACAATACCAAATATTATTCAAAGTAATTTAATATCAATATAGTTGTTAGCCTAATAGGTTATAAATATTATGATTTTGATGATAACAAACATATGCATTAAAGTGTTTCATTTTGTATTTCACAAGTTTATTAGTTTTGAAGGATAATAAATCAAGTGGAATCAAGTGAAATCAAGTTCGAGACACTCAACGGATAACGGCGGCTCAACGGATAATTTATTGCGACAATTTCTTGTAAAGCCGGTATGATTTAATTTATACTTGGATTAACATTTGTGAAGCTCAATTTTATGTTAATAAAATAATTGTTTTTCAAACTAAATTAATTTTATATTTATGAGATAAAACATTTTGTGTTTTTAAGTTATTTGGATAAAAATGAAATAGCTTTAAATTTCGGAGTTGGACTTATTTGCTAAACTCTAAAACATTTGTGCTATATTGTAACTTATGATAGATTGGGGGCTTAAGTGAAAAGTTTTGAAAACTTTGAAGACTATGGTGATTTAGCTAAAACTCGAAAAGGACTTATTTGAAAAGATATTTTTCAGTTTGGGCCATACTAAAATTTCAGAAAGTTTTTAGAATTAAATAATAATTAAAATTTATGAGATTGGATCTTTTTGAAAAGTTTTATGATGTTTTGGGCCATAGCATAATTTGAGTAAATTTTGAGGCAAAACTGTAATTTCGTGAACAGTATTACTGTAGCAAAATTCAAAATTAACGGTAACTTCATTTATTTACGGAAATAATGGTTAATTTAAGCGGTGGCCGAGCTGAAAGACCTGGAATTTGACAATAAATTTAGTTTCGAGCTTTAAACATAAAAACTCATTTCCAAGTTCATTTTAACAACTCTGGCAAGCAAAAACAAGTTTGTAAAACATATATTGAGCTTCCATATTGCAAATCACAAGAGATTAAATCATTTTTGTGCTATTATTTGTGAATCTACTCTTATAGAGAGTGTTTTGTTGTATTTTCTATTTTGCATTATATTGAGAGTGTTCAAGTGAAGGAAACACTTGGGGTAAAGAGATTAGGGTGATAATCTCTTGATTGTAAAGGTCCATTGATACCTTGGAAGTCAATTGTAAACGTTTGAAGCCTTGGGAGGCTTGGATAGTGAAATCCTCAAGCTCGGTTGGCTTGGAGGCGTGGACGTAGGCGGGGATTGCCGAACCACGTAAAAATTACTGTGTTTGCATTCTCTTCCCTTACTCATTTATTTTACAAGCATTATCTAATTTATTATATTGCTGTGAAACTTAATTTTTGTTTACATTAAGGCATTAGATTGAATCATTTGTAAAATAATTTTTAATAACCCAATTCACCCCCCCTCTTGGGTTGGTTATTTGTATTTCAATGGTGAATTGTCCTTAATCACAAAATTATACAAAATGAAATATTTACACTAAAAAATCCCATGAGTCCGAATACCATTACATAACCAAGTCGACTGTTGTACCTGTAAGTCTCAATGACGACAATCAAATCTAATATCGTCAATATCCGTGGGTTGATTCTCGTTCGTAGATCTTCTAAATTGTCCGTCACTGGTTAATAGTGACTGAACTTCAGTCAACAATGACAAAAAGCTCAGGTCTTGTAGTTCTGGCCTCGATGAGTCTAATGGTGCTAGTGGTGATCTCCCACCGAGGTGACAATGGTTGATCGAGCTTCCAAAGTAATGAGTTTGCAAGTTGCTGTTCACCAACAATCTAACCGTTTTAGGTGACGGGACCGATCGAAAATGGAAGCTGGAGGTGAGAGGAGTGGAACCCGACCAATGGCGTGGAGAAAGTCTGGTAGAATCGATAGCAACAAGAATAGGTTTTTGGCCAAAACTTTCGAGCTTCACCAACGACATTCTGGTCGTTTTCCGACAATAGGAATGGCAGGGATATGACCGATATCTCAAGGGCTTCAAATCGGCAACAACCTCGTCGGAAATAATAGTCAAAATTGGAGATCTGGCTAGGTCACGGCCACGGGTTACAGTCAACTGGTCAAGATCTTTTCTCTCTCTCTCTCTCCTTCCTTTTCTCTCTCTCTCTCTCTCTCTCTCTCTCTCTCTCTCTCTCTCTCTCGATTACTCTTTATCCAATTTTAAAGAAAATATTGTTTTAATACAAATAAAACCGATACCGGTTTTGTGATAAATTTAAAAATCCAACGACCCGGCTTTAGAATCGCTCTCGATTTTGTTTCGGTTTTATATCGGGATAAATTTAAAATTATTCATATGCAATAATTCAATAAATATGACTAATTTTTTCGCTATAATATGTAATGAGTCCGAAATTTATAAAATCGACATCGAACGAAAAAATAAATAATTCACTCAATAAGAAAATAAAAGTGCATATATTACAATCTTCCCACTTTATAAAAATTTTGTCCTTAAAATTTACACATCTGATGAGAACAGTTAGGGATATTGAGTTCTTATTAAGTCTTTGAGTTCCCAAGTAGCCTCATCCTTTGTGTGATTCCTCCATAACACATTTATTAATGGAATGGTCTTGGAATGTAAAACTTGATGTCTCTTTTCAAGTATTTCCACTAGCTCCTTTTCGTAAGTCAAATTTTCTTTCAACTCAATTGGTTATCTTAATAACACATGACTCGGATCATCTATGTACTTTCAGAGCATCAAGACATTAAACACGTCATGAATCCTAGATAACTCAGGTGGTAGAGTTAATCAGTAAACTAATGGACCAATGCGCTCCGCAATCTTATATGACCTAATGTAGCGTGGGCTTAGCTTCCCGTACTTCCCAAATTGAAGTACTCCCTTCCCAAGTGATATCCATATAAAGACCTTATCACCAATTTCGAATTCAAGTTCCCATTAGCGCTTATCTGTATAGCTTTTTTCTTTATCTTGGGCCACTTTTAATCTATCCCGAATAAGTTATATCTTCTCATTCGTATCTTGAATTAATTTGAGATCAATTAGTCTTTGCTCACCAACCTCATTCCAACACATGGGAGTTCTACATTTTCGACTATACAAAGCCTCATATGGTGCCATCTCAATACTGGTTTGAAAACTATTGTTGTATACAAACTCCATCAACGGTAAATAATTGTCTCAAATAACTTTAAATTTCAAAACACATACTCAAAGTATATCCTCTAATGTCTGAATAATACGCTTTGACTAACCATCAGTCTGTAGATGAAAGCAGTACTAAAATTCAACTGAGTGCCCAAAGCCTTCTACAAACTGGTCCAGAACTTAGAAGTCAATTGAAAATTTTTATCTAAAAGAATCAATATAGGTACTTCATGAAGTCGATCTATCTCAGCCATAAAAATACTCCCCAACTTATCCATCGACTTAGTGGTCTTACATGATAAAAAGTGTGAAGATTTTATGAAGATTAACTTTGTACTCTTCCTAGTTAATCATGTCAGAAGATTGACAACCTTGGAGAATCCCTCTATAAATCTACGGTAATAGCTAGCCAATCTGAGGAAACTTCTAACCTTTATAACATTCGTAGGTCGTTCTCAGTTCATTGCTGCTTTGATCTTTGAGGATCAATATAAATACCTTTAGCTGATATCACATGGCCTAGAAAGATTATTTTGTCTAACTAAAACTCACACTTGTTGAACTTGGCATACAACTTGTTAAACTTGGCATACAACTGCTTTTGCCTCAAGATTTACAGTACAACCCGTAAATACTTAGTGTGCTCCTCCTAATTCTGAGAATATACTAAAATATCATCAATAAATACAATCACAAATCGATAAGTAGAGGCAGAATACCTTATTCATAAGATCCATAAAAATCGCTAAAGCATTAATCAACCTAAATGGCATTACCAAAAACTTATAGTATCTATAACAGGTTCTGAATATTGTTCTAAGAACATTGGCCTCTTTAATTTTAAGCTGGTGATATCCCAAACACAAATCGATCTTAGAAAACCCTATTCATAGTTATTGTGTACTATACCCCTTATCTACCAATTCCTGTAGTTGAACTTTAAACTCCTTCAATTTAGTTAGAGCCATTCTGTATGGTGCTATAGATTTAGGAGTCATTCCAAGAACTAAATCGATAGAAAACTCAATCTCTCTATCAGGTGGCATCCTAGAAAGCTCGTTTGGAAATAAATCTGAAAACTCCTAGACTATTGAAATATCTTATAATCTCAATTCCTGAACTCTGGTATCTATCGCGTGTGTAAGAAAAGTTAAGCATCCTTTTCTTAACAATCATCTTACACTAATGGCCGAAATGACATATAAAGATAAAAATATACACTCCATACAGAATTTTACCTCGTTTGTTCTTAGCTTTTAAACAAAACTTCCTTACTAAAGTAGTCCACAGTAGCATAGTCAGATCAAAGCCAATCTATACCTAAAATAGCATTGAAATCATGAATGTCTAAAATAATCAAATTCGCCCTAAATTTGTGCTCACCCAATCTAATTATACAATTTCAATACACTCTATCAACAAGTAATAACTCTCCCATGGGTATTTTAACAACTAAATCACAATCTAATGGTTTAAGTTCTTGCTCTATATGCATGGCAAAATTACGAGAAATAAAAGAATGAATAGATCAAGGATCAATAAGAATATGGGCCTTGCAGCCAAAAATAGATAATGTACCTATAATGACTTCTACTGTAGCATGAGCCTCCTGCTATATCAAAGCAAAAACTCAAGCCTAAGTCTGAGGTTGACTAGTCTGACCTCTCTGACCTCTCTGACCTAGTGTGGAACATGAAAACTCTGTCATAACTCTTTGAGTCGGATTCTTTCTCAAGTGAGACTGATATTGTGGGGCTATCCCCAAAGTGGAATTATCAATCTGAGATCAAGTGGGACAAAATCTTCTAATATGTCTAGGTTGTCTGCATGAATAACATACTCTATCTCCAACACGGCAATGACCCTAATGGTGCCTGTAACACAAGGGACAAGGAGTCTGCTGAATACTCTTAAAATAATCACCCTGGTATCTCTCACTGCCTCTATCATGCTACCCTAGTATTCTAACATTACTCCCCACCGATGGCTGTATTGAGACATGACTTGTAGTTTGTCTCTGATTTCATCTGAAGCCTGTACTCTGATTCCTTTGGACACCAACAAAGCAATTCATATGTGAGCCTTTCTTCAACGGCCTACTTCTTGAGGCACCTCTATCTAACTCTAACTACGTTTTTATATCAGGGCCTGAACTTTGCATCCCTCCGATATATAAAGCTCCACTCTTTTAGCTACCTCTACTATCTCACAAACTCAGTATATCGAGATACAATTATGGTTGCATGGATCTCAAATCGAAGACCCTCCTCAAATCGTCTACATATCTCTCTCTCATCACCAACTGTGGAAATAGTAAATCTAAAAAGATCTAAAAATTTCTTCTCGTATTCTTCCACTGACATAGATCCCTAGACCAATCGAAGGAACTCACTCCGTTCAATATCCTGATACACAACTGAAAAATAATGAGCATAGAATTCCTTATGAAAAATAGCCCAAGTAATCACAACATGTCCTTGATATCGCCGCTCTACTGTTTGCCACCAATAATAAGCTTTATCCTCAAGTAAGAAAGTAGTAAAAGTAAATCTATCCTCTTCTAAACATCTTATGACATCAAATATACGTTTTAATTTAACAAACTATGATTCCACCTCTGGTGGATCCCCAAAGCCATTAAAGCTCTTGGCCTCTAAACACCTCACACGCTCAATAGTATTCGTGGACCTAATATGTGTATGAGTCTAGTTCTATACTACTGTAGTCATAATCTGAGCTAGCCTATCAATGGACTGCTCAATGTTCGGAATATTTTCTGAAGCCTGCTGAGCAACTTCATGCGTCAAAGACTCAACTGTTCTATCATTTGCGGGTTCATTCTCCCTCTCAAGTACAACATCTGGCGTCGACTCAGCTTCAACTAGCCTAAGAGGATGACGATCACAGCCACTTCTAATGCTACGACGAAGTATAATAATCCAATAAAATATTAATTTTGATTTTAATAACAATACAACTTATTTTAACTAAAACAGTAAAGTCTACAAAATTTAAAACCATGCTCTAATACCAACTCTGTCAAGACCCGTCTCGAACCCTAAGACGAGTCTCTCTCATTCTCAAAATTTAAACTAATAATGATTCTAAAATAATAATAATATTATTATTTCTACTCAAATTTCGGTAGAGTTTTCCCTATAGTTTCGACAATCTCCAATCCTACAAATAACAAAATAATACTTTTAAAATCATTTTAAATTTCAACAAACTCTATCAACTATCATATCAACAATACCAAATGTTATCTAAAGTAATTAATATCAATATAGTGAATTGTCCTTAATCATAAATTATACAATCTAAAATATTTAGACTTAAAAAAATTTCATGACTCCTAATACTATTACGTGGCCAAAATATAAATATTTATCATTGCTGAGTCGATTGTTGTACCTGTAAATCACAGTGACGACAATCAAATCTAGTACCGTCGATGTCCGTAGGTTGATTCTTGTTCGTAGATCCTCCAAATTGCTCCTCACCAATCAACAGTGACCGAACTTCAATCAATGGTGATGGGAAGCTCAAGTCTTGTAGTTCCAGCCTCAGTGAGTCCAACGATGCTCCGTTGACCTCCCATGTACGGTGATAGCTGCGAATCGAACTCCCAAAGGCGCGGGTTTGTAAGTTGTCGTTCACCGGTAATTCGGTCATTTTAAGTGACAGGACCAATCAGAAATGGAAGCTAGAGATAAGAGGAGTGGAACCCAGCCAGTGGTATGGCCAAACTTCGGCAAGATCGACGGTAGTAAGAATGGGTTTTTGGTAGAAATTTTCAAGCTTCACCGGTGGCTTTCTTGTCATTTTCTGACGATAGAAACGGCACAGATATGACCGTCATCTCAAAGGCTTCAAATTGGTACCAAGCTCTTCGAAAATGGTGGATGAAATCAAAAGATCCGGTCGGATCACAACCACGAGTCGCAGTCAACAAGTCTGGTCAACAGATCACGATCCTCTCTCTCTCTCTCTCTCTCTCTCTCTCTCCTACTCTCTCTCCACATTTAAAGAAAATATTTTTTTAGTACAAATTAAATCGATATCGGTTCCGTGATAACAAAAATCCGACGAAATGACGTTAGAATTGCGCTAGATTTTGTCTTGGTTTTACATCGGATAAATTTAAAATTATTCATCTGTGATAATTAAATAAATGTGATGAATTTACTTGCAATAACATATAACGAGCCCAAAATTTATAAAATCGACACCGAACGAAAAAATAAATAATTCACTCAATAAGAAAATAAAAGTGCATATATTACAGGGAAATATTATTAATTGGAAAGCATGTTTTCCAAAAGTTTTTGTTTTTAATGTGACACAATTATCATGCTGTATTTTGTTCACGGGAAAGCATTTGAACAAGGAACAAAGAAAGTTATCAAACTCATAGAACTGCTAATAGAAGCAATTTTGAATAGTAAAGTAAATCAATTTTTTTCATTTATTTTTATTCATTTGCAATGGGATCTATGTTTTTCAAAATTAATTATAAACCATATATTTCTATAACAACAAGGGGCTATAGTAGGTGTTTTATGGGTGAGATCTTTCTAAAAAATGCAAAGCCAAAAAAAAAATAGTTTTGAAAAACAATAATGTTATACTTATTTAGTCAAGAAGCTTAGTTTATATCCAAATGATGTGGTAAATGATGTGTCATCATTTTATTCGCTCCAATGATAATTAATTGTTTGAGTTTTATCATTTCTATTCTAAATGGTGAAATGCCATCGATGATACATTAATTGGAATATAGATAAAGTATCTTAATTGAGTAAACAATGACAGTTTCTTTTTCTTTCTTTTTTTTAAAGGAGATTATTTAAAATAAAATTTTGAATTAATTAAGATATTCATAAATTGCAATTTAATTTTACAATAAAGTTCTTTGTGCTGATTTTATTAATCTAAAATATGTAAATAATTATGTTCCGCAGTTTTACATGCTGAACTTTACAACCAAAGTAGTGAACTTGATGAAATCAGAAGGTGTATACGCTTCACAAGGAGGACCTATAGTTTGATAAATATATTGATACCGTTATCGAAGCCCTTGTCATGAGAATCAATCATATCTATGTCCATATTTTTTTATAAAGAGAATTATTTCTTGTGACGATCAATTTTACAATGTGATATAGACGCATAATCATCTTGGTTTCATGGGCACAAATCTTTTGTTGCAGTATGCGTGCCCCATACTTGAATTTTGATTTACAGAAACAGATGAAGATAATGTTGGCACGTTGCTGAGAATAATTGTTTTGAGTTCCAAGAAATGCATGAAAAATTAAATGGAATTAATAGTGTTATCACATAAGACAATATCGAGCAACAGGTCATTCAATAAGTGGCTATACTATTTGGAAATTCAAAATTTGAGTAGCATGAATAGAAGTCAATGCGTATTTTTTGGTGTAACCGATTTTTATTATTATTGTTTTTTCAGAGAGACAATTTGATTGTATTCCCAACATTTTGCTTCATGATTGATAAAGCTTCGAGTCATAAAAAAGAGATAAAAGTATCCCAGAATAATCAAAATGATCAGTATAAATTTTCACTTATAGTGCTTTTTGAGGTTCATTTTTTTTTTAATGAATTAGAAGGTATGAAAAATATAATAAAATTATTAAAAATGATAAATCCAAATGAAAAGAGCAATAATATTATCAATTAAAAGGTGAACTAATTAATAAGCGAAAGTGTGAAACTAATGAAACAAAGCAGTACTTTCGGCCACTTTATAGAAAGCCAGAGATATAACTGTAATGAATCCCCATGTTCTTTTGTAACTTTAATATATTAACAAGTGAAATAAAAAATTTATTAAGAGTCAAAAGCGCACATACACATAACAATCATTCTTCATTTTCAGAATTGCATACACATGACCTGAAGCCTAAAATTAAGATTTAACTCGGTATCATTTTTAAGAAAAAACTTTTACCTATTCTATACAGTCCACAGGCCATAGCCAAGATATAGGCAGCTAGCCTCCATGATTGAGCACAAAATCCATAACTTTTTCGCAGAAAATCTACAAAAACAGCACAGTTCTGATCTAGTTTTCAGCACTCAAATGCATTCCCCACTATCAAACACGCACATCCACACACCCCCACAATTTTACCCAAATCAAAACCAATGAAGTTGACTTCAATGAATGGAAGAGCACTAAAGTACATATATAGAAAAGAATATAAACTAAAGTCAATTTAATGATGATCATTACCATAGGAATGTCACATGAAAGTAAAATTGAAAAAAAAATGTAGCAAAGACCTAAGAGAATGGAATGGTATATTCCTAGAATAAACTTGTCCGCTCATCACCATTCTCAATTTTCTTCAATGATTTCTCTTACATTCATCCAATTCAAGAGGGCTTAATTGACACCTAGGTACCTATATAGTTTAAGCAAACATATGTCAACTCATTGAACATATGTTTCTTAATGCCCATTGAACAAATTTGGAAATCTCACTTGACTAAAAAACTGTTTTTTTAAAAAAAATCACATTTGGTAAGTTTTTGCGGTGTTGTTTCTTCACACTTTTATGGGCAATTCGAAACCAATTGAGCTTAGAATTTGGTGAGTTTAGTTTTTTATCATTGGCTGGTTTAAAACCGCATCTATAATTAGCTAGGAAAGGGTCCTCAACCCCCTTTACAATAGATTTAGATAATAGATTTGAACTTCTGCCTCAGCTCTTTTACATAACTCTTCATCGCATGATTCGCTCTTCTGACTATTATGCTTCAGCTCAACTGCAATCCATCGTTTATCAAGTACTGATGTTTGGACCAAAAAATTGGACAAAAATAACGACAAAAACAACTATAATTCTAATCAGATTTACATACCTAATTTGACAAAAAAAGTAACTCCGGTCAATATTATACTTATAATTTTCGATCGTGATCACCTTATCACCTCTATATCTGTTTTTCATTTTTCTCGTCCCTGACCTTATAACTTTTGGATATGAACCTTTCAGACAACACATCCGAAAGAAAGTCATTAAAAAATCCAGTGAAATTGAACTATTCTGCAGACAGAAGCACTCTGGGCCTCTGGAGATTAACCAAAATTGGCACTCAAAAAGCTGATTGTACGTAAGTGCTTTTAACGAAGCAGATTGTGGGGCGAGCATTTTGTTTTCCTATTCTAAACATGTTCGATTCATTGCGTCCGCATATCTGTCTGCGTTGACCGCTAACAACATAATACTTGGATTTGTGAAGTAATAGTTCATTTAAGTTCAAGCATATAATGTTAGAAAAGCATGATGCCTGGTGAGTGGAGGCTTCTTTGTAAGCCTCTATGGAATCCCTTATTTGACCGTGTGTTAATCGTGGTTTCAATGGAAACACTAACAATTTATTATACATAAAAGACTGTATGATTTATATTTAGCACTTGGTTAATTAGTTATTTCTTGGAAGCGAGAGTCGAGATCAAGCAGAAGTTGATTGATAAGCATGCACTATTTCAATAAAACTCAATTATATTAGATATTCTTAGGATCGGATCTGAATTTTATATATTGGGATAACCCGAATTGGCAGTCACACCCCCCACACTAAAAGTGTCAAAAATATGCAAAAGCTTCAACATCAAACACGTAGGTATATGAGAAATTTGGATCTAGTGTTAATTTGAGTTTAAAAATGATTTATAAATATGGTTCAAGTCAAATTATGTATTCAGAAAGTCTTGTATGAAATTAGGTCCAGTTTAATGCCTAGCAATACCTGTTTCGATATATCATAATTGAAGTAATCTAAAGATATATTTAAAAAAAAATTACTCCCGCGGTCATTTTTGTTTTTAATTTGAAAGATTCATCGTAAAATTGATGGCAATAAATCTACGCACAAAAACAAAAAAAGGAGTCATTAATAGGAGAAGGAATCTCTCTTCATCTAATACATAATAAAAAAAAAAAAGGTCACCTATAGTAGAATTAGATTACGTAGATTGAAAGAGCATCTAAATACATTATAAACTGAGTCAAACATGCTCACAAGTGCCCTAATTTAAATACTAACAAAAAATTAATAAATTTGACATTAATCAACGATACAAAGATACTTTTTAAGTATACAAACTTTGATACCATCATAAATCATTTATTTTCAAAATTTCTTTAGTTACCTTCTTAGACCTAGAGCATTGAGGTGTTGAAATAAGGTCCTCAAAGAATGGCATAGAATCCCCACAATCAAATATCAACACAAGACTCCCAGGGGGATCACACCATGTGTACACCACAACACACCCATCAAATCGCACAGCCAAAATCTAGAATATTCTCATCAAACCAAATGGCAGCAAAAAAGCTAAAACAGAAATAAATTCCCTTCTTTCCTAAAGATAAATATTCTGCTCATCAAACAAGGTTCATTAATAAATGGTGGGCAATACACAACACAATATATAAAGATACTTGCTTAACAAATTGTTCTGAACCTTTTATGGGCTTTACAATTTTGTAATGATAAGAAATTAAAACTGAAAAAACGCCTACCTCTCGCCGCGTAAGGACAATGAATGTGTCTCTGTCTCTTTCATTTTTATGATTTGCATTTTGTACGCTGCCAATGGAGTCAAAAATAATAATAATAATAATAATAATAATAATAATAATAATAATAAGCATAATATTCTCTCTTATTGCATGCCTGTAAAAATTGGTGGTTCTGGTTGGTGATATTTTATGAAGCAAATAGGGTAAATCAAATGTTGTTTCAAAAGCATGTACGCAGAAGCTTTTGACCGGCCGTGATTCTTAAATGTGTGCTATCCAACAGGATTGAAGATTGATGGGATACTTACTACCGACAAGAATTATTGCACTTTCTTTTTAATAATCAATGTAGGTTGGGTAGGGAAGGCCATGCTTGTATAATTTCGGCAAAATCTTGACAGACTGTGAAACAAAGTTCCGAAGAAATATGATTTAAGAGTAATAATAATGGTGATAATTCTTTATATATATATATATATATATATATATATATATATATTGATATAGTGAGATTATATTGATTGAATTAAATACTTTTTAATTTGTATGATTTATTTTTATTATTTTATATTTTTATTTAATGCATAAATTTATGTTATATCAATTTGTAAAAGAAAAAAAAAAGTTTATACTAGAGATTGTAACTTTATCATCACCCACTCAATCAAAGCCATTATTTTCGTAATTATGAAGACAACAGTTTGAGTCCACTTAAATTCCTTCTCAATTATGAATAATAATGAGAGTGAAGTAGATATTCCTTGAAATTGTTTAATTGTAAATATCTAAGAATTAATCTCAAGAGACTAAAAAAAAAAACTTTATTATCACTATATGGAATAGTTATGTAAAGAGATTGAAAATCAATGTTTCAAGTGCCTCCAAGTATTTGTGGTTCTCAAGCAATTTTATTTGGGATCAATTGAGTACAATTTTTAGTGATGTAGTTGTTAAAAAAATTAATTTAGGCTTTACGTACCGTTATCATTTGAAAAATAAAACAAAATCAATTAGGTTTACAAAGAATTTTATTTTAAGGGAATGTAAAAAAGGATGGCAATGGTATAGATATGAGTTGGATCTATTCTACTCTAAATCTAGATACATAATTAAAAAATGAGATCTATATCTACTCCTGATCTATTATGGATCTATATTTTTTGCTTTCCATCTAGATTTGAAAAAAAAATTAAGATCTATATTTGCTCTAAATCTAAAAACAAAAATAAGATGAAAATTTACTCTGGATCCACCTTGATTTCTATAACTAAATAATAAAAGAGCAATAATTTTTTGAGAAAGAAAATCAAAGACTAAAATGTTTTATAAGACTAAAATGTATAGATAATAATTAGATTATATAATTTGTCTAGAAATATAATAAACATTACAGCTTATGCTTTTACAACAAAACAAATAAATAAGAAAGATACAAAAATATTTTTCATAAGTAATTGCTAGAATAAGATTATTGTAATATTCTAATGCATTATTCTCCATCTTGATATCCATGCAAACAATTATTTTTTAATAATATTAAATAATAACATATAAGTTAAATATGATTTACATTTGGTGCCAGTGTTTAATCATTTTTGTTATGACCATACTTAACTAAATATGTGAATAACAGAATTATTTTATGGTAGATATCCACCACTAATTAGTAATTACACAACATGAATAAGATTATGAGAAAATGACATAAAAAGAGACAAGTCTGCATATTTACTTGGCAATTAAAGGACTGATCCAAGCATTTTAAGATCAAGTGGAGATGTGAGAGTACAAATTGAGAGAGAGAGAGAGAGAGGGAGAGAGAGATTGAACAAAGGAGTAAAATACTTAAACTGCGCACTTGCACACACGCACGCGCGCATAATGTTATGTTGATTTATTTATTTATTTTTATCTTCTTTTCATCTTTGTGTAGAGTTATGTGGATCTTATTTGAAGAGTTGAAGAATTGCTATTAATCACTTTGTGAAGTGTCTTGAGGACCGTAGATCAAGAGGGATAGCAATTATTCAAGAAAAGTAGATTCAATCTAAGATTAAAAAAACTATATGAAGATAAACTGTAAGTGAGAGTCTTAAGTTTGGTAAATTCATGAGTTCTAATATTTCAACTTAGTAAATTACTTTTCATTTGAGCGTGGCCTTATAGATATAGGGTTGATTAATCTAAACCACGTAAAAATTTCCATGTCATTTATTTTCTACAATTTATTGTGTATTTGAAAAATTAATATTTTTTATACGGATAAGCAGTAATCATAAACAGTAACCATAAATAGTAACCGTGAAAGTATTTCTAAAAATTAATTAAGTTTTTAATTATCTACATCTATTAGTAATAGATCTAAATTCCTTTTAGAAACTAATTACAACATAAAGGATTTAGTCCCAAAAAAATAATGTAAATAAGATTTTACTAAGTTAAAATTAATGTGACTAAGGAAAAAGAAAGAGAGAGATGGAGTATAATATCCAAGAAATTTTGATAGGAGGGGAAGGCCAGTTAAATCAACTAGTCAACTGTATATTGTTACTATTTAGAAAATTAATAATAAAGTAGGCCTTGGAATCGTATTCGTAGCTCGAGAGCAATGTTAAAATTAACAGTACTTTTAATATATTTTTTGTCGTTGGTGTTTTGTTCCATGAGCCCATGTTAAAAGATAAACTTTTTCAAATGAAAAGAGAAAAGAATAACCTTAAATTTTTTTTTAAAAAAAATGCCTTTATTTGAATTTTACCTCTGGTTAGTCAAATTGATAGACTATTTTGCTATGCACGAAACTAGAAAATTAGAATCTAATTTTTTTTAAGCAACCCCAATGATAGGGGATATGTATTAAATTATAGGAAAAAAAAATGACACCTAATAAAAAAGGACCAGTGAGCCATAGTACATCGTCATAAGATGCATAAAACAAAAAAGACCAAAGTTCAACTGTAACAAAATAAAGTGCCTGCAAATCAAGAAAATAAAAAAATAATTAACTAAAAATTATATTTTAGAAAAATTTTGGCATCATTTGAAAGAAAGTTCATAGCAAACTCCCAAATTAGCTGAAGACTAGCCACACAATTACTTTTGCGAAAGGTGTAAGAGCAACAAATATTCAAATGGGCATTGCAACAAGTGACAACAATTAAGTCAGTGAAAATACAATATTGGATACACTTACAAAATTTCGGGAAAAAATGGAAACTTAAATGTATAAGAGTAATTAAAAAAACTGAAAAATCATGTAAAATATGCATGTTTTAAATTTATCCGAGTATACTCTTGCATAACTTATCGTAAGTTTTAGAAAAGAAAAGCAATTATTACAAACATCCTCAAAAGTTTTAAACATGAAACAAAATTTGCTTTTCTTTTTCCCAGTAGGATACAAATCCCTATACTTAAAAAAAATGGAAAAATTACTATTCCAAAAAAATATATAGAATACCGATTTCTATTTTTTAATTTTTTACCTTAAACACACATAAAGTTCTATTCTTTACGACTCCATTACACATACTACAGCCATTCAGAATATTTGTAGGCTTTGTCTTATTTTTTAAAAAATATTTTTAGGATGGATCTATTTACACTCCAAAATTTACTTTGGACACCTATTTACTTTGCACACTCAATTAATAATTTCAAAATATTATTTTTAACTTGGAACTCACTTTTAAATGCCTATATGGTCCTCATTACCCATTTCTTGAATAAGCTTATTTCCTCTTTACACCCAATAAAATATTCATCATCACAAACAAAATATCCAACCTTCTTCCATTTTTATAAATTTTATTTTTCTTTCATAATAAGGTCTGATATTTGTTTGTTCTTCTCTTTAATGCAGTTATATAATTTTGTTTTTCAAACCCATGAAGGCATGCCGATTAGATAGAGTGAAGATCAGAAAGTAAATTTAAAGCTTTTCTTTCATTTTCTTATGTTGGAGTGGTAAAAACAATTTATTGTTTCTCCTCCACCTCTGTTTTTCATTGCTTTTATTTCAATTATAAAAATAGAACATGTTACTTGATGTTCTCCTAACAATTCTAATTTAAAAAAATAAAAAAGTACAAAAGGTTTAGTCAATAATTAATAGACAAGGTCTCGATGTGAACATTGATTCAATTGTCATTGTTGATGTAGTTTATTATAGGTAAAATATGATGTTGGAATAAAAATTTGTTATTGCTAAACTATAATTTATTAAATTATCCTTAATAGTAAATTATATTAAAACTAATTTAGTAATATAAACAATTATTAAAAAAAATGAGGATTGAAAAAAAAAAATAGAGCACAAATAGCCCCACTTACATATTCATCACAAAATTTTCCTCAAATTATCCATTTGGATTTCGGTCATCTCCCCATGCTGTGTACAAGTGCTCTAGCGAACGCAGGCAAAGTTTGAAAAAAACTGAGAGTGAAGCTTTCTCTTTCCGACTCGCTAAAACTAAAAGTGAGAAGAAAAACAACTTTTAATTTTCGGGTTAATCTACTGAAAGCCTTTTTTTTTTCTTTTCAGGCATCATGTTTCTAATGACACACCTGTTAAAATTTCTCTTTGATGATATTTGGAGATGAAATTATTTTTTTGCCCTTACTTTCCGTTATTATTTTGAGGTCAACGAGAAAACTGATAATTTCTCTATAATTACAATAACATTTTTCCTTTATTACGTATTTCCTTCTCTTCTAGCTGCTACATCAAGGCCAATTAAACCAGAATTAAGTTATTCAATAATTCCAAAAAAACAATTCCCCCTTTAAATATAGGAGAATATAAAATTTGAAGGCACGTCTGAAAAGTAACATTCAAAGGCATATATCATTTTACCTTTTTCTTATATTTAACAATTTCTCTTATTTGATGTAGCCCTCAATGCTTTGTGAATGTGATGAGTAACAACATCATCTTTTAAATCAGTGCACGTTGATAGGGTTGGTATGATAATCTTTAATTAAACTAGATAAATCAATTAATTACAATATTTAAGTGCGTACCAAGAAGTATAATCATTTCAAAAGTTTTCAATAACTACATATATCTTAGTACCTAAGACTTCGGTCAAAGTTGTATAAGTAAATTTATTGTATATACATATAAAAAAAAATTGTATTATTGTATATTATCATTCCCCACAAATTAACATTTACATGATGACGCGACGTGTCTCAGAAAATGAAGTAAAAACTAGGCACCAACCTATCAACTCTCAAACTTTATTTGTCGTCATTCGGCACTTGCCCTCGGGCCTGACATAAATCAACAAATACGAGAGGCACGATATGCCGTTTTCAGTTTTTCATTAAGCGCGTTCCCTGCCCAAAAACACTTTCAAAATAAGCACTTTCCGTAAAGCAACTATGTATTGATCACTTCGTAGTCTTAGAAAAATAGCCAATTGGCACGTATCAAACCAAACTTGAAGGTGAGATTGTGATATCAATTAAGTGGGTGTTTTTTTTTTCCCCTTCCCCGAAGGGTCGTAGATCTTCAATATTATACACAATATCCCATGTGGGTATGACCAGTTGATGATTAACATGAGGCTAGTTTTTCTTACAAAACCTATCACTAGAATTAACTTTCAATTGTTTTAATTTTTGTAAGATAAATTTGCTTAGTGAGCTTGTCCCCACAGAATAAATGATGATCCGGAGAACTTGAAAGATCATATCTTGGTCTATGTTTGGAATTTGGTCCCATTCCGGTCAAATTGTCAAAATCGATGAGCTCTAGTGTCGGTTGCTCCAATCCTACTAAGGAAGCACTAAGATACTTTTATTTTGGAAGTAACTAATGGCCTTTCTAAATAGCTTAAACCACTGTAAAACTAATTTATTAGATATATCAGATTATCACTTTATCTGAAAGTCTATAAACCAATATATAAGTGTTTAACAATTAATAAAATCAAAGATAAGATTAAACAAACGCCTTATGTAAAACCTGGAGGAAACAATAGCTCTTAATTAAGTTAATGCCTGAGAGACAAAATCTTGAAAATGAACTAATGGCATAGGATTTACATGTCGGAAGAATTGAGAACTTGACGTTAGACCTAATATAATGTTAGAAAAATTATACAATTAATGTGTATGCTTTTGTATAGACTCCATAATTTAACTAGTTACAGAAAAATAAATTAACCAAAAACTCAATATGATTAAGTTGCCGAAATTGTATATTGAAAAATTGATTAGAAGTTAATTACTTTTTTATGCTCTAATTTCTATTGTTTTCAAGGACTTGGGAAAATTTTTCATTCCATGAATGGGATGATGGTTATTGCTGAAGACTTAATAGTGTAGACCTAGTTTACTAGAGAAAGCTTCGAAAAGGTACTTTGGAAAAACTGATTCTTGGCTTTTACTTGCTTAGAAGGGTGATGAGTAAAGAAATGAATTATTCCTTTACATATATATTGTTTATTGTAGCCCTTAATCATGCAGAATATGATTAAAAAGTGCTTCTGCAATTGTGTTTCGAATAGTTTCTGGAATAAGCTAAGGAGTTGTTCTTTTTTTCTTTTTTTTTTTACCTATAATTTAATTTAATTTTAGTTGTCTGAATAAACTTTGGAGAGTGCTTTTGTAATTCAGCTTCTAAGATAAGCTCTTTTTATTAGCCTGTATTCAGAACTTTAAAATGACCTAAACAACACCTTAATCACAACACTTTTACGATCGTAAACCAAACAACCAACAATTTTTCTTTTTCTTTTTCTATTTTTTTAATTAAAAACTACAAGCAAAGTCTAAGAATTGCTTTTGTCCCCAACAAAAAAAATAAATAAAGGATTTCCATAAAACACTTGACACCAATTGTTGGAGAATGAAGTATTATTTCATGTAATTCTTTGCTTTCTTTATTTTCTGTAATCGATCTTTAATTAAACGTTATTCATATTATAAAATATGTGAAAAATGCTTAATTATTAAAAAACCCTTTAATAATGTCAAAAAGCACTGTAAGTACGTTAGCAATCACTTGAAAATTGAAAGAAAAGAGCACAATTGGAATGTTCCAATTTTATTCCTCTCCCAAGCACAATACATTCGATCAAAGTGTTCTTGAAATTCAAAAAGGGATTAATTTTTAATTTTTAGCTTTTAATTTTTGCTTACAGTAGGAAAAAAAGTGGGGAAGGCAAAAGGAAAAGCAGCATCATTTTTTAATTGGTGCTAAAGGTAGTAGCAGCATAAATGGACGACGGAAATCGAATGGTCATTTTTTGTTAAACAGAAGTTGAAATTGGAACCTTCAGATACTCCATTCATTGCCAATAATTCTTTTATCCACGGTGCCCAAAAGTCATTGTGAATTTCATTTGATGATATGGGGATATTTCAATCAAGCTTGTGAGTTGATTTTATTATCTATTTTCTTAACCCCAGTTTTTTTTTTTCCCGAACATATCAGTGACAGTCTCACATGTGGATTCAATAAGAACATTTCAAATTTTAATACAATACTATATAAAATAAATTGTACTACAAGTTATAGAAGAAAGTAAAAGCAATAATATTAAAGTGATAATCTGATTTTTATGCTGATTTTTTAAAAATGATAATGGGTAGTTATAGGATAAAAATATATGGGAAATTAAATCTTAATTTTAACTTTCAAAATAAAGTTTTACACTATTTAAAAATATAAATATTCACATAATTAATATTTTCAATGGGATCCAGATCTATATTGACAGTAGTAATATTAATAAAAAATTATTAAATTGAAATAATTATCATAATATGAACGTGATCCAATAATTTTTAAATAGTTTATTTAGTTGTGCACTTAAATTTAAATCTTAAAAAAAAATAAAAGGCTAAAAGATCAATTGAGCATAATTTGATATACAAATTGATTTAATGTAAGTTTATGGAATAATTACAAAGGATATGGTAATAACCATATAAGTTGTCTAGCATCAATTGATACACTAGTTCTTCAATAACATATTAAGAAAATTACATTACCAAAATTAACAATGAACCCCAAATTTGCGATATTTCTAGTATAGAGTCCATGAAAAATGATAATGGCTCCACTAGAGTCAATGGCATTGTGCAATCTCCACAATCTTAAAATAAAAAAATATAAAAAAAATCGCAATCCAATAAAAAAATACTCAGAAAGAATCCATATTAAAAACGAAGTGTTCTGTTGACCCCACCACAATCAACTGACTACTGTAATTTCACCCTTCATTCCCTCTAATTTAGTTATGTAGTCAAAGTAACATAAGCAAATAACCGCCCAAAACCTGAAATGACATTTTTGCCCTTGCCAATGAAACAGCAGCGACTGCCCAGTAACTACCGCAGTGGCAACGGACAAATGTTGCTCTCTATAAATTGCAAGCCAATGCTAACTTATTCCTTCAGAAAAAAAATCAACTCTCTCCATTCATAAATTCTTTCTTAAATTATTGCTTTCTTGTTCCTGTTTTCTAGAAAATGGGTGTGAACTCAAACAGAGTTGAAGATTTCTCAACCCATGAAACCTCCATTAGAATCCCATCAACAAACACAATAAGCCCACCAATGGAAATACACAGTGTTTGTTTGCCACCCAAGAAAACAACTCTCCAAAAACTCAGGCAGAGGCTTTCCGAAATCTTCTTCCCTGATGACCCTCTCCACAGATTCAAGAACCAAAAATGGTGCGAGAAACTCATCTTGGCTCTTCAGTTCTTGTTCCCCATTCTCCAATGGGGCCCTGACTACAGTCTCAAGCTCTTTAGGTCCGACATCATCTCTGGTCTCACCATTGCTAGCCTTGCAATCCCTCAGGTAACACAAGAGTACGCATATGCATGCACATAGACATGCGTATGCACATATACATGCGTGCATACATGCATGCATCATGCAATGCTAAATATTAGTGGAATTAGTGGACTAACGACTCTATGGGGTTTCTGTGATTTATTCCATTTGTTTTGGATCACTAGAGTGGCAGTTTTAAAGTTTGGTGGAATCTTGGTTCGGAAGAAGTTCGTTTAATATTTGTTTACTCTCAAGAAATTTGTTTTTTCACTTAATTATACGTTTAATTTGATAAGGATTGTTTTTTAATCACTACACAAGTTTTATTTAATGTTTCTTTTCTTACTTTCACAAGTTTTTTTTCTTTTAGAATCAGACAATATGCTATGCATTCTGCATTACAATCAATATTAGATTGAAACAGATAAAACTATAATAACTTTCTTTCTTTTTCTTTTCTGGGCAATCTGATATGGTTTACAATTTTCTACATACTGCAGGGAATTAGCTATGCAAAGCTTGCAAATTTACCACCAATTGTTGGCCTCTGTAAGTGTCAATCCCTTATACGCACTCCTCAATTACTGGAGTCTTATTATGTTTTAGAAAATATCAATCTTTTTGGGTCGCTTGCAGATTCAAGTTTTGTGCCTCCATTGATTTACTCTATTCTGGGAAGTTCTCGACACCTCGCTGTTGGTCCAGTCTCCATAGCTTCATTGGTTATGGGATCAATGCTAGGCGAGGCTGTTTCATACAGCCAAGACCCAATTCCTTATCTCAAATTGGCCTTCACTGCCACCTTCTTTGCTGGCCTGTTTCAGGCTTCTTTAGGCCTACTCAGGTACTAAAAGCCATGACAATTTTTTTTTTTTTTTTGGGGGGTTCATTTCTAATTCATATGTACCATTTTCCAGCATAATTGATTTTATATAAATGGTTGACAGATTAGGCTTTATAATTGATTTTCTATCAAAGGCCACTCTCGTTGGTTTCATGGCCGGTGCAGCGATTATTGTATCATTGCAACAGCTTAAAGGATTGCTTGGGATCGTTCACTTCACTAGCAAGATGCAATTTATTCCTGTTATGTCCTCTGTTTTCAACCAGAGAGATGAGGTTAGTGGCTCACTATGAGTAAGCAATATGCTCTTTATTTTCCTTTTTAATAGTAAAGCATTGTAATGGAATGTCTATTAGTTCAGCATTGGTAGCATCTTTAAAATGCTTTTCTAACCTTTTGATGAAAGATTTTTTCATAATTATAAATTATTTGCTCTTCAAAAGATACAAAAGGCTAAGGTATAATTTTGGGAACATATGATATGTAAAGTATGCTTGCTTTCTGAATTTTGTTTGAGAGACTGATTTTGTAACAGCAGTCACCATCAAGTTCTAATTAGAAATTTATTATGGTTTTGATGCGCAGTGGTCCTGGAAAACTGTTGTAATGGGTTTCAGCTTCCTAGTTTTTCTGATGACAGCAAGGCAAATTGTAAGATTTGTTGTTTTTCTTGTCATATAATCCAATCCCTTGTTCAAGCTAACTAAAGTCGCGAACTTCTGATGAATTGACAGAGCATGAGAAAACCAAAACTTTTCTGGGTATCAGCCGCTGCCCCGTTGACATCAGTTATTCTTTCAACTCTAATAGTCTTCTGCCTCAAATCAAAAGCTCACGGGATCTCAATTGTAAGAACCCAATATATACATCCACTCTTACATGCATAATTTAGGCAGCCATAAGAAAATTCTTCCTAGTAGCAACTATTGAAATATTTACCTTTTTCATCTGCAGATTGGCCACTTGCCAAAGGGTTTAAATCCACCTTCATCAAACATGCTAAATTTTAGTGGCCCTTTTCTAGCCGTTGCTATCAAAATTGGCCTTGTAACCGGGATCCTATCTCTCACTGTAAGTTACCAAAACTAGCCGTAAAATTTTTTTAGGTAATTTCATCGTATATGGTTTCTGGTTATGTTGCGTTTATTTATATTACATCAGTACAATTCAAACCATTTTGATGCGTGGCTTAACCAATGTTATCCATGTCCTATAGGCAACTCACTTGTTATTGAATGAAAATTAATTTCCTACCATCAGAGTATTCACAAAAACATGCATAGTCAAAAACATTTTGCCAACGGAAACTTGCCATTTCTATTTGGTGTATTCTTTTGGCCTTTTAAGTTTTGACTTTGTTGTCATGTTTGAAAAATATCGTAACAATGTTACTTGTAATTATGAAACTTATAATTCTCTTTTTGTACAACAATTACTCTATCTAATCATGTTGATCTTATTTCTTTCTGGCTATAGGAAGGAATTGCAGTGGGAAGGACATTTGCTGCTCTAAAGAACTACCAAGTTGACGGCAATAAAGAAATGATGGCTATTGGTTTCATGAACATGGCTGGTTCATGTGCCTCATGCTATGTTACCACAGGTGATGCTCCACTTTTCATTTTGTCAGTTCTAAATTTATTAGCAAAATGATACTCAGAATTTCTAAATTTATTTTTCATTTTAACCTAATCTTCAGGGTCATTTTCTCGCTCTGCTGTAAACTACAATGCTGGAGCACAATCAGCAGTTTCTAACGTAGTGATGGCCTCAGCTGTGCTAGTGACTCTGCTGTTTCTAATGCCACTGTTTTATTGTACTCCGAATGTCATCTTAGCAGCCATCATCATCACTGCAGTGATAGGACTTATTGATTATCAAGCTGCATTCCGGTTATGGAAAGTTGACAAGCTTGATTTCCTTGCTTGTTCATGTTCCTTCTTTGGCGTTCTTTTCATTTCTGTGCCACTTGGTCTTGCCATCGCAGTGAGTTTCTGAGCTTCTTAATACTAATTTTCTTCCCCTCTTCAGTTTTAGTTACATGGTAACTAGCTCAGTTCTTGTTTTACCATGCTTATGTCTTGCTACATATAAATAACCATAATCTTTGGTGATACCTTTTGCCGGAAAACTCAGGTTGGAGTTTCAGTGTTCAAGATTCTCTTGCATGTCACCAGGCCAAACACTGTAGTCTTGGGTAACATACCCGGAACTCATATATATCAAAGCCTCAACCGTTACAAAGAAACTTTGAGAGTCTCTTCATTTCTCATTCTAGCTGTTGAATCTCCCATCTACTTTGCAAATTCAACTTACCTACAAGAAAGGTTAGTTCACTGCATTCACTAGCAGTTGGATTTCATAGTTCCAGATTATGTAAGTCACGACAGGCAGGCTTAACTCTATACTATCTTAATGCAGGATTTTACGATGGATACGGGAGGAGGAAGAATGGATAAAAGCAAACAATGAGAGTACACTAAAATGCATAATTCTTGACATGACTGGTGCGTTATTCGGAAGACTGATCCCCCAATCTTGTGAAATTCTTTCCACTAGACAGTCCAATTGGCTAACATATGTACTTTTCTAATCTCAGCTGTGACAGCCATTGACACAAGTGGCATCGACATGGTGCGTGATCTCAGAAAAATTCTTCAGAAACGATCATTGCAGGTAAGGCAAATCATATCGCATCCATCACACAGATATTCTTCAGTGGGACAGTATTTAACTAATCGTGGTGTTTTCTATGCAGCTTGTATTGGCAAATCCTGTCGGAAGTGTGACAGAAAAGTTGCATCAGTCAAAAGTCTTGGAGTCCTTTAGACTAAATGGACTGTATCTCACAGTCGGAGAAGCCATAGCAGACATCTCGGCTTTGTGGAAGGCTCAACCATGAATTTTACAGTGCTGTTTGATAAAAACAGAAAAATGAAGAGAACACTAACAAATCCAAAATCTTGGCAGGCTAGGAAGAATGCATGCAAACAGAGCGCTTAGTTTTCCTTACACCCCCAAAAAACCCCGGAAAATGGGAGGCAGTGAAACATTTTCTTTTTACATAAAAAGCAGGCGGCCATGCATACTCTTCTAAGAAGAGATTTTGAAAGTTCCAATTGTATCTCAATTGATAATTTTATGCATTCGTGTTTGCAAAGAGAATAATTGTTCGCATTACAATTATGTGTACGGAAGCTTGGCCATGAATGTAACTTAATTTCAGTGAAACATATTGAAGAAGTTTCTTCTTTCCATTTGTCATTGCAAAATAACACATTTGAGCAATCTGTAGACTTCAAGGCTTGAAGCTACGCAATTAAAAGACCAGAACCATGTTAGCATTAGTTTGCTTCACAATTCACATGTGGAACCAAACCAACATCTTTCACAGCATGCCTTCATGTAAAGCAATGAGACTACTAGAGAGAGAAAGGAGCCACAGAAATGATGTCCTACAACCGAGGCATCAATATAACCTAACGACACAGCTACAAATGGCACAAAAATAATTTTTTTAAAAAATCCTCAGGATCATAAAAATAATTTGTAATTCATCTTCATTATTCCTTGAAATTTAAGCTGTGAGTTCTACATGAATGAGTATTCTGTTGCGTGTTCTGCATGAACGTATTTCCTTATTCCTGTTCTCCACTGAATTTGTAACAATTAGTAGAGAAAATTGAGGCATAAAAGGAGAAACTATAAATAGCTTACTAACCTAATTAACCAGGCACAAAATGCAATGCCAATAATTGATTCATCTCAGAGGTATGAAAACTAATAAACAATCCGTAATCATGTTTCAGTGTAACAACCTTGGAAAATATTCTCCCAACTCAAATGACAAAAATTTGCTCAATCCATTCACATATCTGAAAACTCAGCATTGGTAATATCAAAAAGTAGAAACCTAAAAAACTACACACATCACTTTTTGCCACCAGAAGAAATGATATGAAAAGTATCGCATCATCTCTCTCATGAGCTCCTACAGTTGTACATAATATTTAAGAGTTTCCTGAGACACATAACTAGTCCAATGTGCTCAATCTTCACACGTTTGACAACCATCTCGAACCTATTTGCCATCCATTGCATCCATAGGCAAAGATATAAACAATTCTTTTCTGTCAGAGTAGATCTGTTCATTAATAAGCAGTCCCTGGACTCCACCATAACAGTGAAGAAATAATCATAGAAATCCAACAAGAAAAATAATTCCTGTCTGCTGAGCTCTCGTTTTCATTTAAACATCTGCATGGCGAAGGTCCAGTTAATGACATTACAGCAAGTATTCAATTTAAATGAGAAAACAAGAAAAAGAAATGCCAGTGCAACCCATTAAACTGTTTAGCATGCAAGCCCTATGAATATAAACACAAACGGCAATCCAATGAAGAAGTAATCCAACAAAAATCTAGACCTATCACTAGTCAACTCTTCTATTAACAGTAATGCAGATTCATTTTCTAGAATCAATTTTCATATCCCAGGAATCTCATCCAAATGAAAATTTTCATCCAGATTAACAACAGCAACATTTCAGCGTAAACAACAGAGAAAATGAACATATTGAATGGCAAAACCATTATTTCAAAGAGCATAGAAAATGAGCAAAGACAGCCTGACACAAATTAAAAAAAAAAAAAAAACTAAAATAAGAGTGACACCAGGACAAAAACTCAAACTAGGAAAGAAACAAGTCCAAAGCCAATATTTTGATATGAATTATGAAACAAGTGAATACGAAAAAATATATATATAACATGAAATACACATAAATAAATGAAATAATATTCTTTTGTGTAATCACTTAGAGCATATACTAGAACATGTTCTTACTTGATCTGTAACGTGTTATAGGAATCTCTCGCAATTCACGTCTAATGCACAGATATTCACCTAGCAAAGCCATCAGTGCAAGTCCAGTACCATTCACGACCCACCACGTTATTGAGGAGGGCCAGCCTCCATATACAATGCATATAAAAAGATGGATGATGTACACAGTGGCCGAAAAATCTAAGCACTTCTTTGCCCTCTCTATTAAATGAAACATGTAGCCAGCTCTGCACAAAGTACAATGGCGTCGAAAGTTATACAAAGCAAGCAACCATATAGGTTATGATAAAAAATAAATAAATATGAATCTATGAAACTAATATAATTTACAAGGTCTACTTTTTATGTCCATGAACATTAATAAGATTATTACAAGTGAATGAATACAATGAAATAAATTGAAGATGATATTAAATATATCAAACATACGTGTCTTGATTGTCTACTGGTACAAAATAATCCCCAGTTACAGGTGTACATGAATGGAAAGAAAAATGAAGAATTATAGAGCTAATAAGCAAATGGACTCCAGTAAGGACACAATGAATAATTCATTAGCAATGACTAGGCTATGTTGAAACTTAATAGCAATAGTGATATCATCTATGTAAATCCCATTTATTACAGCTATAGTGACTTCAACCATCAGTTTGTGCACCACATCATGCATTACTAGCATAAGCTTAAGTAAGTTGAACCCTGTTTGGGGACTGCATAAAACATCACAAGTTCTTCACATAACACAATTAATGGACCTATTCAAATTAACTCAAGAGTCCCCTAACATATTGCATAACAAATACAAGAAACTACAAGTAAATTAAAGCAAAGGGACTTGTATTCTCACCCTGCAACCGAGGTGAGCAGGATCGAAGCAATAACACACCACCCAGTGACCGTAGAGGCAGTGACTGTAGCATAATCAAAGAAGTACACAAGGCTCATATGCGAAACCCGAGTGCCAACAAAGATGGATACAAATACACCAAGTGTGAGGTAGTATAAGCATTGCAGACAAACAATTTGGGCAACAATAAGCCAAGGGTCCCATACTACTGAACCATAGAACATTTCTTCTACAACTAGCGTATTACCTCAGACTAAATTTCTTCAATACCCGGATCACCAAAAGTAACAAAAAGGCCACAAACCAATTCTCCGAACCAAAAAAGGAAAGTTCTTAGGAACAATTAAACGAATACCCTCAATATCCAGATCACCAAAAGCCGAGGAGACACCACTAACCAATTCAAAGGAAGCTGATTCTCAAATTCAAACCTAAGCAAATAAAAAATCAAATAACAAGAATGAAACTTAAATGACAATTTTCTTGGCACCCAAATTGAAACCTAGGTTTCCTTGGATCTGGGAAATTGACGAATGAAGAAAGAAGAAACCAAGCCAAATCTGGAGGCAACAAAAGAACAGATTATTGTGAAAAATTAGTAAATTTAAGCAACATATTGAATGTACATATACGCACGGAGCAGATTTGCGTTAAATTGCCAAAATTCAAAACGAGGGAAAGAGAGAGAGACTTACCATGTGGTGGGTTTCTTCAAAGTAAGCTTATGTTTTTGGTAAAGTAAGCTTATGCTTTTGATAAATACTTTACCAAAAACATACGCACAGGCAATTAGTGAAGAGCTTGGTACTATATTTTCCGGAAAGTTGGTCCATTTGTTATGTTAACAAATGACAATCGTGCTGTTTGTGTCAAATTGGTAAATTAAGTTTTTGGTTTTAATATTTGCTATGCAATACCTTCGGCCTCAATCTCGGGGCCGAAGGTGTTAGTATGGTTGTTTTTTTCCCCTTTAAGATTGCTGGTTCGAGTACAGCCGAAGGGCTTGTGTGTGTTTGTGTCTATATATATATATATATACACACACATACATACATACATTCCTTTTACGGCAATATTAAATAAAAATAGACAGTAAACTTCCCTAGATTTAAAAAAAAAAAATTGCATTTATAGATCATTAACTTTTTAACTTATGAACTAAGAATTTGTCAAAAACATTTTATACAAATTTTGGTGATAATAAAAGCTTAAAGAGAGAATAATGTGCGTGACTCCCCTTTTGTGTTGGGCACTTAGTACAGGTGATCTGTGTCTTTCTGAAAAACATGACACCTCACAATGTTGAGAATAAACGATGTGAACAATGTTTGCAGCAAACCAGCAATCTATACTTCACCCCAGAAAAAGGAAGAATAAAGAGAAGATACACCGCGTAGGCACCTCAACTTGACATTATACATTCTTGGAAAGTGAAGACAATGAAATGAAGACTACATCATTACTTACAAAGAGCAGTTTCCCTAATCTCATGCCTCGGCATTTATACAATAATTATACGTATGTGTCACGAATAATTAATCTGAGAATGCAAAGTCTCAGCGTCAAATGGCATTGGATAATATAGGTACATTAGGAATATGGAGGACAAAAAATTAATTTGCAGTCTCATTGTGAGTTACTCTTTCTCCTCCTAGTAGTTTTCTTTGCAGTGACAGTGACCTCGTTATCATCTTCAACTTTCCGAGGATTCTTCTCATTTACAAGATTTTTTGATGAATTTATTTGACTCCGTAGCCGCAGTATTTCACCTTTTGCGGATGCCAATTCCTCTTCAAGTTTCTTTGCTCTCTTGTCCAAACTCTCCCTTTCCTGGCCAAGCCTCATGGCAAGATTATGAGCCTCTTCCATGTTTTCTCGAGATTCATTGGCTATGCTCTTCTGTTCCGTTAGGGACTTGTAAAGTACTGCCTTCTCATTTTCAAGGCTAGAGATTTGAGAATTAGCCTTCTCTAAATTCTTAGAAAGTTCCAGTGCATTTCGGTTCATCTCATCGAGTGATTTGGTAGCCTCCTCCAAGTCTGTTTCCAGGGATTTGCGTGCCTCCTTGTCCTTGGAGGTTTGCTTCTCCAATGCTTGTAGCTCTTTGTTCAAAGAAGAAACTATCTCTTTTTGTTCTTTTAAATCATTCGCAGTAGCTTCTGCTTTCTTATAGACATTTACCAATTCCTTTTGGAGGCTATCACGATTTTCTGCTATAGCTTCCAGTTCACAGGACACATTTTGCAGCTCCTCGCTAGTTTTCTTCAGAACCTCCTTTGCTGCAGAGAGCTCGCTGGATAGCACTTCACCAACTTTTTGCCTCATCAAGGGTGTTTTCAAAGGCATGCTTAGCTTCAGCAAACTCAGCCCGAATTCTAGAAATTTCAGTCTCAAGGTCTGCACAAGAATCTTTTGATTGCTTTAGTTGCTTTTCCAGATCAGAAGCCTCATTCCTTGTCTTCCCAAGAGTTTCCTGAGTAATCTCAAGTTCATATTTCAGATTCTTTACATTGTCCAATTCGTTATCCAGCATTTTCCTCAAGCCATCCTTTTCTTGGGTCAACTTAGCAATGGTTGCTTGACTTTCACAAGCTCCATTCAGAGCAAGCTCAAGCTTTTCCTTCAGTTGGTGAAGTTCTTCTTTCTTCTCTCTCAAAAGCTTTGCATTTGAAGCTGTCTTGTTCTCAGAAGATAACTTCAGCTCTCTGTACTCCTTTTGAACCGCATCCAGTTTCTGCTTGGATTCATCTCTCTCAACTGATAAAGAACTTACTCTTGCATTCAGTTCATCTACCAAAGAATTCTTCAATTCTAGTTCCTTTTTATTGTTCTGGAGTTCATCTATCAATGCTTTGATTTCAGATTCCGCTTTGGCTAGTTCATCCTTAGTCTGCTTGTAGACAGAATTCAAGTTCTTCAACTCCGTTTCCTTCTGCTGGAGAGAAGAGCTCAGTTTTTGAACACGATCATCCTTTTCTCCGAGCTCTAAACTGAGTAAGTTAATCTTATCTTGTAAACCTTCTGTTATGTCAAGCTTTTGCTTGAGTTCTTCTTCAAGAGCCCTTTTATCTTCCCTAGATTTCAAGAGGCTGGTTTGAAGACTATCAATTTGAATTCTGAGCTCCTCAATAACTCTTTTTTCATTTTGCAGCTCCTTTCCCAACCCAGAAATTGTAGTATTAGCTGAGTTTAATCTGTTCATCAACAACTGCTGTTCTTCCTTTGCTGACTTGAGTTGCTTGGTTCGTTGTTCTTGTTCATTCTGTAATTTTGATTCAAAATCTTTCTCCATTGAAACAATGGCCGCTTCCTTGTCTTTGAGCCTGGCTTTCATCTGTGCATTTCAACCAGTGTATGAGTGGTTTAGAAACAGATATCCAAACCGACTACCAGATGTAGAAAAGAGAGGAAATGGATGCTATTACCATGATGGAAGCTTTTTACAGCCGATGAGAACCGAGAACATTTTTCATTCAAAACTTAACCAAGGAAAACTTTCCTCTAAATGGACTCATTGTTGAATGCCCAAAATTATCCTCATAAATGATTTGTGTTAAAAGCCCAATAATAAAGGTGAAGAGCAACTTACAGATTCAAGAGTTGCATCTGTGGCTTTTTTCTCATTTTGAGTCAAAGCATAGAGTGCACCGAGCACACCACTTCCTAAAATTCCAAGTCCATTAAGGACAGACAAAAAGGGGTTTGATGGTCGAAGTCCCTGCCACCAAGAGAGCTACTCTATTTAGACCATTTCAAAAATTATCAATAACAACTAAAAAAGATAGAATTCAGTATTCAGGGTTCAATTGTATATGACCAAAGATCCAAATAAATTAAGACCTTTGAGTTTTGGCTTTCATCTGTTGCATTTAGCTCACCTTCCCCTAAAGTTGCATAAACAAGTATGTTAACAATCATAAATCAGGAGATTAAGATGGGACTCAAATGTCCACAAACACAGCAAGGAAATTAGAGAAGATCACAACATGAAACAGACCGAAAACATTCATAACTTCCACTAGAGATGTAGAATATTAGAAAAATGGTCAACTATTGAAGCAGAGCCATAGATATCTTCACGTGATTCACTTCATTATACATGCAAATGATGTAAATAAGCTTACACCTCAAGTAAATCTCGGAAACTACTTCCCAGCCAGTAGCCAGTCTTCATGAAGCTCTTCCATTTCTTACATATGGGAGCTAAATCATTTGCCATGCAATGAGAGTGCCGTAGTTAAAGCCTTACAGGGAAGACTTTATGAAAGTTTTAAAAAATTTAAGTTTGGTGCATTTGTCTTTTTTCACAAAAACATTGCTTGCTTATCCAGTAGATATGATAGAGAAGCAGAACATATACATAGCTTCTTTAACACCCTCGCCCTGCAACAACCCTCCATAAGTTCCCTCTCCCTCTCTCACCTAGCCAATGAGATTTGGGTCCCTCTTTTGCACTTATCAGATAGGTTTTTACTTTAACAGAAATTCCTTAATTTTGTGGTACTTATGAAGAATGATTGTCAGCTAGTCTCAAATATACAGCTCATTTTCCTATCCCATTGTTGCAGACAATGAACCAGTTAAGAACGACACATTGTAAGTACAAACACATCAGCATGATTCAGCTTTTTCTTCTCAATCCAACCCCAATATCTTTTCATTTTCTCAACTCTAGAACAGGAATACTACCAAAAAAAATCATGTACTAAACACGGTAAAACCGATACAAAACTAATTTTGGTTCAATCCATTTGTTTAATAATAAAAAAACAAAAAAAAACTTGCAAAAAAAAATACAAGCAGCAATGAACAAAACTCCAAATTAGCAACCCATAAACAATCTACTCCCTAAACATATGCGTGTTCATGAAAACATTGAACAAATTCATTTCACAAAATGCGATATTCTAACACTATAGAAAAAAAAATCTAGACAAACCAAATGAAGCACTGCACTCACTTGGCGCTAAACTATCAATAGCTCTGGCTCTGAGGTTCAACAACGGAAGAACTGAAAGACCCACAAGCAGAATCGTTTTCCTCCTGATAAAAATGTTGTCTTTTGGGTCTCCTGGTCTCATAGAAGCCATTGCTGACACTCTGTTTCTTCTCTTGGTCCTTGCAATATTGGTGCAAAGAAGTAGTGAAGATTGAGAATAGAAAGAAGAAGAAGAGGGCAAGTGAAGGGGAGGCTGCATGAATGAGGAGCTCCCCACTAAAAGGTCCATCATTTTCTTTTGTTTTGGATTCAGATAAATAAGAAATGATATGAAATGAAGAAAGAGGTCTAGTTTCGTTTCAGTTCCCAATTCCTCAGCCTCTGCTTGTGATTCTTTCGGTTGAGGTTTAAATTACCAAAATGGCCTTTCCTGGATGCTCGTTGGTCAGTCAACAAGAGAGGAATGGTACTGATTATTGAGGAAATTTAGAAAAGGTTTAAAAAGAATGAGTTATGCGATGCCTAGTTTACACGTACTTTTTTTTCAAGCGACATGACATTTATTGCTGGTATTTTTAATCAGGAAACATTAAAGTGAAAAATGCACACCATATTACCCATATAAAATTATGACATTAATAACGGAATATGGAAGTAAAAATATGTTTACAACCTAATATTACTCTAAGTTAAATTTTAAATTTTGTATTTTAAATTGAATATAAAAATTAATTAGAAGAAAGAAGTATATTAAATAAGAGGAAACACTAAGAATCCTATCCTTATAAATATGTATTATAGACAAAAATAATTATAAAAAAGAGTAAAAATAAAATAAAATTTAAATAAAAAATTCAATTATAGAATCTGACATTATAATCTATAATAAAATGTAATTAAAAATTTCACACTAAAATAAATTAATATATGTCATTACAATCAATTAAAAATTATAATAAAAATTTTATGTTTGACATCAAGTACTAAATTACCAAGCTTAATAAATTAAACAATTAAAATTTATTCATCTATTCAAATTATAAAAATATTATTAGTTAAAAGTTTCAATGATAAACTAAATTCAATCCAATAAAAGGTACTTGGGTACAGTTATTTTTTTGTCCACGCTCTATCTCTTTTTTAAAAACTATATATTGATGATTCTTTTATTAAAAGTTTTTAAAATACACAAATTTTATTTTCTAGCTTATCTTCTTAATCATTGCAACTAAAAATTAAAATCTGAAAATTCACATAAAAAGTTTATACAAATATTAATAATATTTAATATATGTTATTTTTGTAAGTATTTTTAATACTATTCACAATGTGATATTACATTCACATATTTTTTTCAATTAGAAGTTTTTTAAAATAAATTAAAGCAGTTATAATATTTAGCTCCTTAATGTTTGCAATCTATTCAATACATATATAATATAATTATTTTATAAAATAAGTCACTAATTTCAATTGAAAATAATATAATTGAATTAGGGATATATTTGAATATAAAATAAAAACTCTACTATTATACTAAATTGATGAATATATATATATATATATATATGAAAACAAAATAAAAATTATATTATTTTACTAAATTAATAAAAATATAAAAAATATAAATTATTTTTCTGGACTAGACTCGACTACAGTCCAACCTAGTCTATATGCAGGTCTGCTACAGTGTCTACTGCATTACTAAAGATGTAAACGTATATCTCAATTATCTATGAATAATTATATTAAAAAATAATTATTATTAATCACAATCTATATTAGGACTATCGATTTAGCCATTTTAAGAATCACGTAGGTAAAATTAAAGAATAATATATAATTATTTTTTGTTGATTTGCTAAATGTTTTAATTCATTTATTTATTTTTCTAATTATTTTAATTTTATACAAAATTTGTATCCCAAATTTTTGAGATAAGTAAAACCCTAATTATCCCACAATTAATCGGATGGGGTTTGATTAAATTGAGATTTATGACGAGTTGCATATGATTAGCATTCTTCCAACCCGTAAGACCGGTGCCCACGCCGGTGCCTCACGCCGATGAATGTTTTTATGTGACATTGATTTGGTATCCTTCATGAAGAGGCCTATATAAGCCGGATGAAGTAACTTTTCTCTAGATTATCGCCAATAGAAATTTGCCATGTAAGGAAAAAGCAACTTTATCCTCAATCCCCCTCTAAGATCCGCCATTACGTTGACACGTGACGGTCTTTTGTGGTTAATTACTTTTTCCCCATGCAGTAAGGACCTCTCTGAGTTAATAATATGCTCATGAGAAAATTTAGGGCCACTTCAACAAAATCGATCGATGTTTCATTTCATCTCACTTGAACTTCTCCTCATGGGGATTGGGACCGATAAATTCCTTATTAAAAAGAATAATGATAAACAATTGAAGCTAATATTTGCAAATCAGGAAGCATTATTTATGCATTAAAATAGAAAAATCCCAGCAACCGAATGAATTTTATCTATGTCATTTTCAACCAAATACTACGCATTCGGAGAAAAATCGTATCGTTTTTTTTTTTTTTTTTGTTGCATTTAACATGCCGAAACATATTTTCAAATGAATAACGTAACACTTCATTTTAAAGAAATAATAATAATAGTAATAATGTTACAAATTTTCTACTTCAGTTAATGTAACCTTTATGTGACCCGTATATAAATCATCGTGTGGCAATGAGATAATAAGATAAGCACTCTCTGAATCAAAGTCTTGTGTGATGATAAGATAATAAGACAACTACTCGCGAAGTATATCGACAATTTTGATTTTGTGGCAGTATAAGCGTTATGTTGCTTTCTGAGCAGCTACTCTCATAATAAAAGAAGAGTGAAAATTGGAACTTGGAAGCATTCATTTAAATTTCTTTCCATCAAACTTGATATTTCATTTTTTTCCTTTCCCTTTGGGTACTATTTTGCGTGATAATATCTTGTGACATTTCATTCTCATTCCATAACATATTCTTCTTATCTTCAATTCATTGAAAGTATGCCCACAATGACTAGTCGAGATAAGATGACTAGTCGATTTTGTTGGCTTATCGGCCATGGACTTGTAATCATGTGGGTTCTAATTTTTAAAGCTCTTTATGAGTAAGATGCGACACCAATATTGTTCCTTTTCGAAAGAATGGTTGATGAATTAGATAGTGTTGACACCAAATAAAGGTAAAATTAACTAAAAGTTCACAGGCAAGGCGACCAATTTCAATGCTTCCAAAAATGCCATTTGCAATTTTCAAAGCATAGGCATACCAAGCTGTCATGTTGAAGCTGCAAGTAATTGCACTACTTCAAGATTTTGACAATCAAATTCAAAGAACTTCAACAAATTGAGAAACTGAAAAGATACTGTCTAATCAGTGTATGTTCACTTCGGTTAATATGAAATCAAGAGTGTAATTGAAAGCTAAAGAGAAAAACTCAAAGCAAACTAGTGGAGCAAAAGATAGCTTCATACATTGAATAATGAGTTCAATAGGCTCCAAAGGATTCTACATGAACTTTCACTAGGCCAAAACATGAAAATTTGGAAAGAAAACTGATGAGCCGGGGCTTCTGGCCTCTTCTAACTCATCTAATCAAAATTATAAGGTAAACAATACTCGAAATTATTTCTATATCCCGATTACAGAAGGAAACTCTAGGCTGTTGCACCCACAACTCAACACTCCAGTGAAAGTCAAAACACATTCAACAAACAGATTGCAATGGGATCATCCACGGCTGCAGACAGATTGACATACACAGCTCTCTAGGTCAGGGCAATTGGTGACAACTTCATCACCAACCGACACGAGAGCATGGGAAGCAAAGACAGCTAATTATGTGGCGGGCATACCCAACAGGAAGATATCTTCATGGTAACTTGATTCACAGGAGCTTTTGGCGGACTCATATGCTTTATCCATTTCTTCCTCACCAAAAATCTCATCAGAGCAGCAATCAAAGCTGCAAAATGGTTTCTCACCTCTGCAAGGAGAGGGGAAAAAAATTAAAAAAAGAAAAAGACCAAACAGCAACAGTGTTAGTGCTAGAATTGGTATGAGAAAAAAATGTGAAAAAAGGTGTTTGAGACAAACCTGTACATATAATTGTCTTCCCCCTTTTCCAACTTTTTCTTACATGAGTAACAGAAGATCAAATACTCATCAGATGAATAATGGCTTAAATCATTTGGTCGCTCAGACACTTGAGTCAATTCAACCTCTTGTTCTATTTTGTTATCAAAATTGATCAACTCAGGAGCTTGACAATCTAAAATACAGTCACCAAATATACGAGTTGTTTTAGGATTTGGACCATGAGATATTATACAAGTATAATCCTCAGAAAGCTCTATATCGCGTGCAGAGAGAGAACCTGCATGCCCATGGCCAGAACCAATGGGTATTGGAAGCGAACTTGATTTAACGAGCAAATCTCTGTCAATAACAAGAGGTGCACTCAGTGTGACAGTGCTATCTGTTGAATAGAACATTTTGGATCTCAAATCCTGGTTTTGGGCCGAGCTGGTTAGAGATGAGGAAAATGACCGAGATTGTGATGTAAATTCTCTGCTTCCTACAACACTATCTGAGCTATTGAATGGGAACTTGGGATTTTTGGTTTGGGGAAGTGGTGAAATCATGTAGTTTCGAGGCAAAGAATTGGACTTTGTGAAAGAACTAACCGATTCATTGAAATGCCTCGAGGAATAAGGGATATTATTCTTCACCTGTGCTCCAAAAACAATATTCTTCCTCTTTAATGAATTACAAACTTCACCGGTTGATTCTTTCTCCTCAGCAAGAGAGTTTATGATTCCAAGGCCTACCTCACTGCTATCCCACTTCTTCTGATAGCCATTTGGGGGAGGCGATCTTGGAGATTTAACACTAAATGGATTGCTAAGATTCACAAAAGCCCTGAAATCTAAAGGAGATGTAGGACTCCAGACTGTGTCAGAGTCAGACAAACCTTTAGAACTAAGTCCTACTAGGAACCCAGAAAGTGAGCTGTGTATTTGCCTTATGCCAAAACTATCAGACTGACCATTGAACTCTGAAGCAGAATCAGCCATCACATTAACATGAACAGATGTTTTATAGGGATTATTAGAGAACCTCCACTCCTCTTGAAAGAAAACCAGCGAATTACTGCAATGAGTTTGATAGAACTCATTGTTAATTAGTGAAAACAATGGGAGAAAGAAGCAATCTACACTTGGCCAATTGAAGAGAGCAATGATAGCTTATTGAGCAACCCAAATGACAAAATTTTCAAAGATGGTTTTATCTTTAAAGGGTACAGAAACTGATGATCAAGATTGTTGAACAAAAGGAATTCTGCTAAAAAATTTCACCTGAAAACAATCTACATGAAGTGTTATATCAAAACTGAAAACCAACGGAGACTGCAATTTTTTCCAGAACCTTATTCCATGATCAACTGAATCAAAACAGTAATCATAGATTCCAGGAGCCAATTGAAAATTCTTTGTAAGATGTACACAGTCGAATTAGATAAATCCCTTTTGATTAAAAATCAACAAAAACCCAAAAAAACCCCCACAAAAGCCTCAGTGCATTGATTGCAGGAAAGAACCAGCTTTAATACCGCATGCATAAAACAGAAGCATGCTCATATGATTAATCCAAAATAAAAAGAAATATTTATATCAAAACAATAATGGAGATAGATTATGAATCAAATGAGCTGTAGCAGGATCAGACCCAGATGCAAAAGAACTCGTTAGATGCTCATCAAATGCATCAAATGAACCTCAAAATCATCAACCAACGATTAAAATTGAAATAAATCAATCTGATTCCCAATCAAGACCCAGTTTTGACAGCTGACAACCGTAAAAAGGAAAAATGCATCAAACAAAACATGGAAAAAAAATTAAAAAATAATAATAACAATAGCACACCTGGTTTTCTTCTCTAAAAGGCATCAAACTCACAAATGCAGTAGAGAGAGATGGCCATTGACAAAGTGAAAAAACTTTCAAAGCTCACAAACTCTCTCTCTCTCACTTTCAAAATATCTTTTTTTTTTTTAATTTATTTTTTATGTATTATTTCATTTTTTTTTGAGTCTTGCTTGTCTTGCATGCTTCAAAATCAGAGAAACAGTGAAGCAGTGAGGCTTCTGATATACTACTGCTCCCTCTCTCGCCCTCTGCCGCTCTCTCTCTCTCTCTCTCTCTCTCACTCGCGTGATTAATTAATTAAGCAATACGTATTTTTGCATAAGCTACGGTATAATATAAAACTACGTATATTCCGAGTTAAAGGACAAACTATTAATTACTCCGTGCGAGTAATTAGGATCTAAGTTGTCGCATCACTAAAAGTGAATATTATTTATTTCTAAGCTCGTCGGCAGCATTTTCTTACAAGAACTGTTGCGATAAACACAATAATTATTTAGCAAAAAAGAAAGAATACAAAATTAATAAATTCAATTCAGTTTGTTGGTATACAGATCGCGTCTTATTATGGTATAAATACGAATGAAACAGATATACATATATAAATATATATATAAAGTTAATTATCTTTCCTTGTATATAAAATTTTTGTCCTATCTTATAAGTTACGAAGTTGCAGACTTAGACTATGACAATATATTTATGATATTTTATAATCAAGATGCATGATTTTAGCGAAAATTCACTGTTTTTTGCGATAGAAACTTATGTTTTTGTGTGCATGCTTGCTTTAAAATATATAAATATGTGCGCATACGCTTACTATACAATTTGTACGGCTTGTTTTAATTTCATTTCTGGACTAATTTATGCTCCAATTAATTTTTTCTTCAGTCAAGATTTAGAATGGAAATTTTAATCATAAATATCACTCACATCAAAATAATTTTTTTAAAAAATAGAATTAATTACACTAATTAACACTCACGAATCATGATAATAAATAAATTAATTTTAAACATAGTGATAATAAAAGCATTCAATGATATTTTATTTAGATAATTTTAAGTTTAATCAGTTCATTTTTTACTTTTTATTTAATATAAAACTCGACAAATAAAGAAAATTCATCTAAATATCTAATTTTTAATTTTTTATATCCAAAAAATCAGAGCATTAGAGAAAATCAAAATCCTAAACCCTATTTATTTATTTATTTATTTATTTATTTATTTATTATTATTATTATTATTATTATTATTTGAGTCTAAAAATAATGGATTTGTGGATAAATGTCTTGCATTCAGACCATGAAAGAATTATTTTTATTTAGCTTTTATTGAGGGAGCCAGCACTAAAAGACAAGCTTGACTGGCGGGGTTCACGTTTAACTGTACGTGACCTAACGTCGTCCTCTTTTCAAACGGCGATGTTTTCGGTTGCTTAACGACGGTCGCTGCTAGGAATAAGCTCCTGTTTGGTTCATCAAACTCCAAAACCAAAATCATTTTGTTTGTTTAAAAAAATGAAAAAAAAACTTTTTAAAACCGTTATGAAACAAAATTAAAAAGGTTTTCTCGTTCTTCCCATTTCTTAATCCAAAAAACAAAAAAAATTATTTATCATTTAAGGAATTTAAAATACTTTGTCAGATCATATTTATTCAATTATTTTTAATTCATTTTATTTTTTCCCTTATTATATTTTATTTTCAATGACCAAAAGTTTATGAAAAGTCTATTATTGGATAATATAACCCTTTTCTTGAGTATATTTATTAACTTCACCAAGGTAAAAAAAAGTGAATTATAATTATCTACACATTACATATTTAGTAATTAATTAGTGTTCATAAAACTGTGTGTAATTTAATCATCTAAATTTTTATTTAGCCTTAAAAATATTAATTAAATTTAATATTAAAATTGAGAAATAATTTTTAATGGTGTAATAAATCTTTTTAAATTCTCACATTTTTGAGTAGATCGTTACTTTATAATTATTTAACCATTCAAAAGGCGGAAATTCAAGCTATTACTTGTTGGGATCCGTTGCATACAAACAGTATCTGGATAAATATTTTATTGTGAACATCAGAATTGGAGACTAATAATTAAAAATAATAATAATAATTTGAAGGGTAATTGAGTAAATGCGAAATTATGGGAGGCAAATTCGAACCACAAGTCTATGCCACGTCCGTCATTGACAAGTGGAAAACTCAAAAACCGTCAATAAACGACGTCAATATATCACTATCAACTCATGATTCAGTGGGTCCCGCAGTCGACCCCACAAAACATAGCAAAAGGCTGTGAGAGTCTTGAGTGATGATTCCTTCACAGTTTCTTTATTTACACTTTTACAGTTTTGTTTCGTCGTTTTGCGCGACGCATGAAAACTAAAATTAAAATAGTTCTTAAAAAATTGACTCACACGTGTTAGTTTTGGCCGTGCCAATCTCTTGCAATCCGACGGCACCAGAGATAGATTCCCGGGGAAAAGGCCGGCGATCTAACGGCTCAGGAGAGAACCAATTGTTGCCTGGGTTTGTGGGACCCACCACACGTTTAAGACATTTATGTCAGTGAAACACAAGTGCTTGTGTTTGCCAGTGACGGATGAGGAGTTTGTGTTGGGCTGATGTTGGACTTCTCAGAGCTTATGGATATTTTTGAGTTTCCTTTTTTCTTTTCTTTATGTTACGTGTTATTATTTATTTTGACGATAATCTTATAATTTATAAAATTAAATTATTTAACCAGTATCCGATGACCATATTAATTAAAATTTAAGTATTAATTATTAAAATACCTGCCATCGTTTTATATTTATACATTAGAAAATTATTCCCTTTATTATTATTATTTTTATCCTGCAAAATGATTTTTTTTTACGTATTGTTTGGCATAAATATGTTTTCTTATATATAAAAATATATTAACTATTATAGAGTGAAAATAATAGCATGCTCATAATAAGATAAAACGCTTCTACTTTTTATATTTTTTAAATTAAAAATCAAATGTAGTACAAAATAAAAACTAATTCAGTGTTTGTACTTAATTTGACACTTAAATAATATTATAATATAATTCTACAAAGTAAACCAATTAACCCTAATAATTGAAAAAATTAGATATTAACGAATTATCAATGAATGTCTTTTTTTTCAAATTGAGATTTTATTATTTTAAAATATAACTGTTATACTTAACTAATAAAATCTTTTAAAAAATAAAAAAAAATTTATTAAACATTTAAATTATTGTAAGCTGTGTCTTTAGACTTCTATTAATCTAAAATTTATTCTTTTCTTATTGTGAGTTATTACTGTTGTTTTTTTGTTTTTTTGGGCAAAGTTATTAGTATTATTTTTCTTTTTTTTTTTGGAATAAATATTACTTTGGTTACTTTCATTTGTTTGCTATTGTCTCAAACTTCAGTGCTAGAATCTAGGCCCAATAACATAAAGCCCAAGCCCATTATCACAAAGCCTTTTATTCCAAGATGAACACACCTAACGCACATTAGCAGTCATCTCTTTTAACCCTGAATGTACTTTTAGCACCTCTCTCCCCACAGACAATTTCTATTTTCTTGAAAATTCATATTCTAATTCTGACAAATTTCTGAGCTAGGGTTTTTTTTAAAATTTTTTTGTATTTTTTGCTTTTGCGATTTTGTGAGAAGCCTGCGTTGGGTTTGTTTCTGAAGAAAAGATTCAAACTTTGAGATGGTTTTGAGGTAAGAATTGTGGGTTTTGTTTTCCTTTGAATTTGGATTCTTTTCTTACCTTAAAAGGAGGAATTTTTTTTTTTTCAAGGATAATAAGTTCTGGGTAATTTGTTTTTGGTTAGTAAGCAATTGAAAGTTTTAATCTAATGTAAAAGTAATGAAGTTTGAGGTTTATGAATTACGATTGTTTCTTGATCTGATTATCGAGAAGACAGAATATTTGTTGGAACTCAAGAAATTAGGTTGTTCGACACTCCAGATTTGTGGGGGTTGTAAGTTTTGGGTCTTTGATCTGTTGAAAAGTAAACTTCGAACTTGAAAGTTTTGGTTTTTAATTACAGAAACAGGGTTTCGAATGTTTGAAGTGAAAAATTAGGTTATTTTAGTAGAAAGGATGTGGGGATTTGTTGTTTTTGATGTCTTATCCTGTATAATCGAAGATAATGGTGGATATATTAGGACTGAATGTCTTGAAAGGTAGCCTTTTTTGGCTGAGGGTTTTTATATTTGGTTTTTGCATCTTGTTTTAAAATTGGATAGTAAAAGTACTAGCGTACACTTTCGTGGTTTCTTATTGTTGAGCTTGAGTTTTGCTTAAAATGGATGACACTGATGATGATGCGAGGTATCCACCAAACCCATATGGTGGCAATCACCAGCAGGGTTATGGTTCCTCACATCGGCAAAAGCTTCCTGTTCGAGGCATGACATATTCTCGGGAAGTTGGCAATCATTATGTTAATGATGAGGATGAGACTGATGTAGATGATGATGAAGATGATGTAGAGTTTGGTGAGGAAGAAGAAAACAATAATCAAAATAATGGCATTGTTCCATTTGTTGAGAAAGATATGGATGTGGATGATGATGATGATGATGAAGAAGATGACGAGGCTGAAGATCACGATAATGATGATGAGTATAATGGGGATGATGATGGGAACCGAGGAAATTACAACTGGAAGGCAGATGACCTTGAAGATGTAGAAAGGCACCCAAAAAAGAGGAAGTTGAAGAGTTTGGTTTCAAGTTATGAATTTGCTCCTAGAGTACCAACCCCAGTTGTGGCTACTCCAGCGCTGAGGCCCTCATCTGGTGGGCGGAATGCACTTACCGATTGGAACGAGCATGAAACATTTGTTTTATTAGATGCTTGGGGTGACCGGTTTCTGCTACGTGGAAGGAAGAGTCTTCGATCTGAGGAATGGCAAGAAGTTGCAGAGAAGGTATCAGAGGTGTCCAAGATTGAAAGGACAGACACACAGTGTAGGAACCGTTTGGATACATTAAAGAAGAAATATAAGAAGGAGAAGCTTAGGATGGCACAGACTGGTGACACTAGCAGCAAATGGGTTTATTTCAAGAAAATGGATATGCTAATGTCATCGCCCCAGCAACAAGGTGGACTGTCTTGTGGGATGGACTCAGGAGAGTATGTCTTCATGAATCCTAGGTTTGTTCAAACCGTGCGAATGGGGTGGATGAGATGAGGGATAGTCCAGGACATTCAGAATCTACCGCTGGTGAGGAGGATGATTCAGATGGACTTCCACCGAAGAAAAGGAAGATTGGAAGGGAATTTGATGATAGGTCCTCATTTAGATTGCTTGCAGATTCTATTCACAAATTTAGTGAGATATATGAGAAGATTGAGAATAGTAAGAGGCAGCAGATGTTAGAACTAGAAAAGATGAGGATGGATTTCCACAGGGACCTGGAAATGCAGAAGAGGCAGATTATGGAGAGAGCACAGGCTGAGATTGCAAAAATACGACAGGGTCTCGATGATGAGAACGATGTCTCTGTTGAGAATGCCAGTGGGTAATGCATCTTGACCTGATTGCATATATGTAATGTGGATTAGCATATCAAACATTAGCTGCTGTTTTATAACGCTGGGGACCTTTTCTGATGTCCTGCTTTAAATCGCGCAGCAATAAAAAAATTGAGAGATGTTGTATCAGTTGATACTTGAAGAAATATCAAATTCAGAGAGGATGATTGTTTCCTCTTTCCCCTGTAATTCTTGACTTTTTGTAGTAACTATTGCAGTAACTGTTTTACCATTAATCTATATTCTGCATTGATCACCATCAGTCGCCATCAGGTTTCTATTAATTTTGTATCTTTTAGTTTTCCAGTTTAAGAGAGCGCCGGGGACGTTCTAGACTCTAGTTGGTGGCTGGTGAGGCAACTTTGGCTAGTGTCCGGTCAAACTTAGCTGAGTATAATAATTAAGGAATAAATTTGGTCATTTATTTTAATCTTTGAATAATTAGTGGTTAATGGATGCGAGTATATATAATATAATCAAGGAATAAAGTTTTTATGAATTAAGTATGTGCTAGTGTCAGAGTCAATGTACTAGGCCTCCATTCTGCATCCAATGGGAGTTAGCTTGGCGGTTAACGACTAGTGACGGTAAGCCATAGCGGCGGCATATGACTTTGAAAGGCTGTTTTTACTTGCACGAAGTTTCTGTTTATGATTATATGAACAATGGGTTGGTGGAATAGTTTGTCTTTTTATATTTACATAATTAAAATTATAATAATTTTTTATTATTTATTATTTTATATATGCGATTGAGATTCGTATTTTATCATAAATAAGTTTTAACATTGTTCTATAGCCATAGTTATGAACAAATAAAACATGGTCAACTCTAATAATAATCAGCCACTCCCAGTTGTAGCAGCTCATGAATAAGACTCTTGCCATCAAATGTAATTTCTTTGTATAAATGCAACTCTCCCTTACCCATTTTTTTATGTTTTTTAAGTACCGAAATTCAAATCTACGAAAGTAAATTAATAAAAAGTTTAATTTGAGTTTCACCCCTTCTATTTACAGTTTAAAAGAGACTGAAAAATAAAAAAAGTATTGTTCTATTCTGTTTTTCAATAAAATAATTTTAGTTTTTTCATGTCTAGCATTTTCTCTTATAACTTTGGGCAGTTTAGAAAGGTGTAAGTTTGATAAAATGGTGGACTATTTGCATGCGCAATAGGCGGTGAAGGAGGTAGTGGAGTTTGTTGACTGTCATTTGATTACTGGCGATGTTGATTCTGGGTTGTGTGGAATTATTGTTTATTGTGTTGACAAACGTGGCCTCCTAAGTTCCCAGCAGCTTAAGAAATGCACAGTTCCTAGGGATTTAACATTTTTCGTAAAAATTACTCCGCTAACCAACTGTTGATTGGCATTTCTATAACCCAGTTGTTTTATTCGCTTAGAATTATATTTGATCATTTGTTTCCAACTGTTGGTAATTTTTGTATTTATATTTTCTCTCTCAAAAATTTTTTTGGTAGTTTTATATTTTTTAGTGTTCATATAGTTTTTTGCATGCACAACATTCAATTCTTTAAATTATGATGCAAGTCCATGTAGATTTTCATTTTATTACAAAGTTGACGAAGATAGATGATGAGATTGTGGATCATATTTCGGTTCTTCCTCTTTTTATGATAAATCATAACGTTCATTTTGCAAGTACAACATTTTTTCACCCAAAAAAAAAAAAAAACTACTTTTCACTTCTGCGTAAGGCATTGTTCCTTTCAATCTGTAATAGATTATAATAAGGAATTTGTTAATTTATGTAACACTTTTATTTGTTAAGTGTCATATTTACTTTAGAATAAGGTCAAATAAATAATTTGTTCAATTTTTTTAATAATAAAAATTTTAATTAAAAAAACGGTGTAATGAAATTAGTGGGCTCGAGCGGGGTGAAAAAATTAGTGGGCTCAAAACTTCAAATCATTCTAAATTCTGCCCATTCCTAGCCAGGCGCTTCAATTGAGGTATTATTATTATTTTTTTTTTGAAAGAGATTATAACATAACTATAGGCCTTTTAAGACTGGACTAAAAGCCCAGGCCTTTTAATTCCTCAGCCCTAGTGTACAGAGGCATGGGCCAAGATGCAATCCCCTAAAACAGTTATCATGTAAAATAGAAACAAATGTTGGTAAAAAGTCTGCCTCGCTATATTTTTTGTAAAGGGTAAAGTAGTCTTTTAACACTTGTTAAACATTGGCGCTTCGGCGGGCTGAAGAAACACTATTCCTGACAGATAATATTGATGAATTCGAGTTTTGAGATTATTTCATAAAGTTTTGAACAAGTTCAGTTTGATCAGGTTGGTTCGGTTTTGGATGAGTATGTCGTATTCATATGCCACCACCTTTAGTTATTTCATTTAGTTCTTAGTTGAGAAAGTTCATCTCATGTGACTTCTTTATTACTATGCGAACTTTGAGTGCTTATTTTGCTCCATGTAGCCTTTTGTATACTTTAATAATGTCTCATTTTGTGTTGTGATATAATGTTGAGGTGAAAGAGATTCATTGCTCCCCCATTGTGATTATTTAGTAGGTACATAAAAAAAAATACTATAAAATCTCTTTAGAATGATAAAACGGAAACACTATCAAATTTGTGTTAAATGTTCTTGACAACATTGAGTAATGCAATGCTATCCACTTATCTTTCACTCGTTTGTATTGATAGGAAAAATATGCCACATTATTAACTAAGAGCAGTTTATAATATGACTCTTCGATAATTCTTTAACTATTGAGTTAATTTTTAATTATGAGTTAAGCTCATATATTTTTTTTATAAAATTTTAAATATATATGTGTGTGTGTGTGTGTAACTTTACTTTTCTCTATAGGTGTGTTTGGGATGAAGATTAACAGTATCTTAAAAGATATATTATTAAAATATTTAGTGAATAATAATTGTAGTAACTTAAAAATTGTGTTAATATAATTTTTTACTTGTATGATGAAAAATTTATTGTATCTTTAATAATTTTATTAAAATTATTATTCAAAATTTATATTTATTATATATTATTAATTTTTATTTCCTAATTATAATTTTTTCTACGATAGTTATCGTTTTTAAGCTATATTATCTCAATTATAAATTAGACATATACCTATGTGAGCGTTACTTAAATTTTTTCTCCTTAAAAAATAATTTCAATAATTCATATAAGGTAGCATAATGAGAGGAAATAATTTGCTCTTTTTTTTTTCTTTGACACTTCAAATACCTGTAAGATCTTTATTTTTATCAAGTTTTTAGCATTTTCCATTATCAACATGCTTCAGAAAGCTTTTAGTATAAGTGCGCTAAAGAAACTCCAACTGGCTTTATCTCAGATAAATGCGGCAATATCTTTGTAAAAACAGCGCGATTTGGACCTCGTGTCCGCAATTTAATACAATATTAAGCAAGCTTAAGTCTTGTGTGAACGGCCATCTTCATCCGTGCTTCTAAGGGAGAAATAAGCATCACCAGTCGCGCGAGCCCTTAACTGTTCCAGACATAAGCGCATTATAATCATCCTCCAATTGCTTTCGTCTTCTCAAACCATGTAGATGCCTCAGGGGTTGGAGCTTTGGATTTGAATAAAGCTTTAATTACGATGTTACATGAGGCCACATTAATTAGATGGAAACTGTAGAGATTTCAGTTTGTTGACGAGTTTAAGAGCATCCTCCAAGCTTCTAGCCCTGCCCGAAATGATAATCAAATTGTCTATGAGCGCAATGTTCGATCCCTCGACCTATCTCTCTAACCCCAATTTTTTTTTCTTTTTTCCATTTTAACTTGAAATCTGTAAACTACCTGTTAAAATAACTTAAATTTCAAAATTTTACCATTTATTTTCTCTCTTCCTCACTTTCCTTTATTTTCCTCCCTTGCAAAACACTCATCACCAGAACAACTGACGTGTTGGATTAGAAATTGGTACACTTTCTTTAATTTTTCCTGTGCCAGCAACAACACCAATACCAGCGATTAACGACTTAACAGTCCTCCTCCGAGGAATCTTAAATTTTACGGGTTACGTCTCTTTTTTCTTCCTTGTAGTTCATACTAATTTAATTTATTTATTTTAATAAGTCAATACTTTTAAATACTGCATCGACATGAGCATTCAAACTAAAGAAAACTGTTTCAGCATCCAAATGAGTTGTAGTTACAAATGTTTGAGGATTAATAGAACAAATTTGTTAGAACAATTCATAGACATAACTACATACGAAGATGATACTAAACAGTCTAAACATGAACTATTGAGTTAAAAAAGAAGAAAAAGAAGAAGAATGGTTTAGAAATAAACAGAAATAATTGAAAAGTGAAGACTACTAAAATAAATTTAATGTTCAAATTGAGATATTATCAAATTTATTCTTACTGAAATCAATATATCCTGCCCATCTTAATTATTTTATAATATAATAAAAATTTATAAAAAATAAAGATAAATAGGTTATTTATTTGATAATTTAGATTACAATTATAAAATGTATATTTATCATAAAAAGAATATATTATATATTTTTATTATTAATTTCTTATTCACATCGAATAATATTTTTTTTATTTGAATACTTAATTTTTTTTACTTAAATTTCCGTTAATATGATAGGTTATAATCATTGTAAATAAAGATACATTTAAATATAAAGGTAATACTATAAAATGAAATTATAAGTCAGTATAAAAACAATAAAGAACCGAATATTAGTACAAGAAATGTTTGGAACTTCCCGTTCAATTATCGTTGCCCTCCTCCATCAATCACCCTTGCTTCATCCAGCCGATACACAAAGAGTCCGGATTTCCAATATTACGAATCTTTGAAGTCCGGCCGAATAGTGGAGGTTTCATCCCTTGTCATTCGAGGCCTTTGCAGGATTTTCGTTACCAATTCTTAAGCTTTGTGTCAAATTGTTCTCCTCCCCCTCCCCCCCCCCCCCAAAAAAAAAAAAACAAAAACAAAAACAAAAACGTAACAACGGAATTCTTGATCAGACGTCAGAGACCAGCTATTATTCAAACCATAAGCCACGGGAACTTGAAACATCCGGACAAGAACGGGAAGAGAATAAGGAAGCGAGTTTGGAGGAACAGTTAGTCATCTCGAATACACTTCGGCACTGCTAGAAACATTTAGTTACTGGTTACCCGTCGCACGTGCTTTTCCGCTCGCACGTGAGTCTCCTGAAAACCAGTCAAAAACCAAAGTATACCCAGAATCCTGAAATCCACGGTGGTGCCGGTGAGATGAGAGAGCTCATTTGAAAAATCTTCAATGATTTTACAGGCCAGAATCGAGCGGGGAGAGAGAATTTTCAAAAGCACACAAAGAATTGATACTCAAAACTAGCTAAAAATTCGCAATTTGACAAAATCCAAAGACATGAAACAATGGACCGAGGCATTTGCTCACTATGGTTAAAAATAGTAAGACAATTTTTCGAAGCAAGTCTTACATTTCTCCCAAGATAAGATTGGGAGAGGGAGAGAAAAGCTCACGACCAATTCAATTTTTGTTTCCCCCCAAAAACTTTTAGATTCTAATGACTCAACTCTTTAACACCAAAGACCAAACCAACTAAAAAGAAATTACAGAATAGATCGAAAGAAAGAGAACACTCCAGCCTCCCCAAAGCCGTCCCACCGAGTTTGTGTCACGTTCATAAAAATAGTTCTTATACATAATGAACCGGTTCAGCCCTGCATAAATCATTAAAATAAACCCACCCAACCCAACTTAAGCAGTGGTCTCCATCTTGTCTGTCTCCATTGGCTCCTCAGAAGCCGAAGGTGCCTCACCAGCAGCATTCTCTGCATTTTCGGTCGGGTTGCCATTGGCCTCCCCAGAATCAGGTTGAGATTCACCAGCCTGAGGAGGTGGCGTTGCAGGTGTCTCAGGAGCCGCTGGTTTGGCTGGCTTCGGTTTCGTCATTATTGGCCTGCAAAACCTGTGCAGAGAGATTTCTATTTTTCAAAACCTTGAACAAATTCATGCAAATCGAGGAGGAAAAAATAATGTGACATTCGTTCTAAAAGATGGAATAAAAACTGTGAAAAAAATACCTGTCAAGAGCTTCTGCCTTTCTTCTCACATCACCTAAAAGAAGTACAGGAGCAACATATTTGGGAAGAGCATCCTGCTGCTGCTTTTTCTCTCTCAACCAGGCTTCGGCATCAGCACACTCATTCAGAACCTAGAAAATATCAAGAGAGAAACATTGCAACATCAAAAGTACACCAAGAAAGTGAGAGAGATAAGGTGTTTGTGAGATTGAGGGGCAAAAAGACAGGTAAAACGAGTAGATACCTTCTGTTTTTCAGCTATGTCAATGTGGTCAAATTTAGAATCACTTGACAAAGCTGCCTCTCGGTAGCTGTTGATACAATAAGCGAGTTGATCAATAACAGAACTCCTATCTGTGAACTCCTTGTAACGCTCCTCAATGGGATCACCTTGCTGAAATAATCCAACCCAAAGTTTAACATGCTGCTCATAGGCCACTCCTTTTTAAGCAGAATCAGAGAAAGAACAAGTAGACAACAGTCAATTAAAAAATTACCTTTTTGAGCTCCTCAAGCTTGGCTACATAAACACCTTTAGTTTCATCCTCACCATCCTCATACAACCAATCTTCTGTTTCCTGAAGTTTGGAAGTGAACAGCTCCCTCTCTGAATCGGTAACAAAATCTTGATATTTGTCGCACAGCTGGGGATACAGAAAGAGCATTAACTCAACAATAATAAGACTAAAAGTGCACTTTCGTAGTAATATATAATTGGCATCACTTTTACCTTATTCCTCATGTCATAGACATATGCCTCAACAGCATTTTTCCTGTCTTTAGTTTCTTCCATAACTCTATCTTGCAAAGCCATTTCAAACTCCTTCTCCACAGCTTTTTGAACATCAACGGGTATCATTCCACCGTAAACCAACTCTGACACAGGAATATTTGTTTTCTTCACCTTTTTCTTCGGAGTCTGAACCCAAAAGGAAGATCATAACATTGCCAGAGCAAGAACAGAAACTCCCAAATCAGTACAAAATTAAACCCAGCACACTATCTTACATTTCATATGCATAGGGCATGTAGAACAGAAAAATTACTCTAGCCATGCAAATGCAGATACAAAGGATTTTTCACTCAAGCAGAACAGGAAATAAAACAAAACTAGATATAGTTAATCAGCACAAACAGGAGGACTCTCAATACAAAATCATTCAATGCAGTAACACCTACCTTGTCAGTTTCCATTTGGGTAGGCTTGTCACCTGACTCAGGAACACCATTTTCGGACCCTGGAGCATCAGGGGTACCCTTATCATCTTGCATGTTCACATCAGTCTCACTGGAACTAGGGGGAGCAGCATCGCTGGGAACCTCATCAGTTTCCATCTTAGCAGCTTCTTTTTCAGCCTCCTTCGTAATTGGAACTTCAACTTCCTCTTCCTCCAAGAGCTAAAAACAGTTGTACAATCACATATATAAGGATTTTAGAAGACCAAATTTGCAGTTATAGAAGTTTCCATAAACTTACCGTTGCTGACTCAATAGACACAATCCCATGCATATTCAAGCGAACTTTGACTTTGACTTTGGCCCGCTCACTTTTTGTAGATTGGAAAGGACCGATCTGCCCAACATAAAGTTAAAACAAATTGTCACTACAATAGAAAGGAAATAAAATACATCGAAACAAAACTGGAGACAAAACTCCCAATCTATTGTATCACTAACCGTATAAGTACTGATTTTGGCCGGTGCCTGCAATTCACTCACATCAGCATACTGCACATCAACAGTGAATGTACCTGACCTATAAAATGTCAGAGCTTTCACACTAGGTATTGGATTTCCCTTGGGGAATACAATAGTGCTTTGCTGATTGTCCCCCGTTTCATTTTGAGCTTCCGGAGCAGAGCCTTTCCATGACAAAGAAATTGAGAATGGGAAACTCTCATTGACCTTCACATTCAGCAGACAAAAGAATTCCATTAATGAGAACTTTTATGCATGAGCAGTGTAGCATACAAAAACAAATGCAGGCAGTAAGTGTTGTCATAGGAGATGTAGATAAAGTTTACAAAAGCAATTTTTTTTTTTAATAAATAAACACATTATAGCTCACAGAGAAACAAAGATTGAGAGAAATTTTCACCTGAAACTCCCGCACTTTGAAAGTAGGACTAAGAATCGCACATTGTAAAGCACATCCTCTTGCCACACACTCACTTGCATTCATTGTGCGCCTGGGTTCTTTTCCAAAGAATTCAGTGAGGATCTTAATTATTGCAGGAATGCGAGATGAAGAGCCGACAACCTCAACCATGTGAACATTCTCAACTGAAAGCCCGGTTTCAGCAAGAGCCTTTTCCAAAGGCCTCTTTACACGTTCCAGGATTGGAGCACTAATTTGCTCAAACTCATCCCTCTTAATGAAACCCCTGACATCCTTCTCTTCCATTAAGCATTCAATATTCAGAGGTGCCTCGGGATTGGCACTGAGAACCTTCTTCAGCTTCTCACAAGCAACCCTTAGCCTGAGGGAAGCCCTAGCATTTCGCGAGACATCAATCTTGTACTCTTCCTTGAACTTGGTTGCAAAATGCTGGAATAGAACTTCATCAAAATCTCTACCACCCAGGGATCGATCAAAGGAATGACCCAATATCTTAAGTTGACCCTTCTTGAAACCAGCTATGCATACTTGCAAGCTTGCATGCCCGATGTCAACAAAGGCAACATTTAATTGGTCATTTTCTGGTAGATCTGTCTTATAAATACCATAAGCCAATGCTGTGGCTGTAGTTTCGTGGATCAAACGAAGCGGATGTAATCCCGCAATTGTGGCTGCATCTATAACAGCTCTTCTTTGGAGATCAGTGAAATAAACAGGAATTCCAATGCAGCAGTCCACAACTGCTGCATTCAAATTCTTCTCAGCTATGGCTTTTAAATTTGAGAGCAACATACCCAAAACTTGGGTTGGAGTAAACAATCTTGTTTCACCCAAATATCGTGCATGTATTAAAGGGTAACCATCAGGACCTTCAGTTACAGCAAAAGGCAGTGACTTAAGATCCCTTTGCAACTCAGGATCAGAAAATTGCCGCCCGATCAGCCGTTTTACTTGGGAGATTGAGTTTTTGGGGTTCATTGTAGACGATGCAGCCCCAGCGGTGCCAATGAACCGCTGCTTGTCACCAAAACAGACAATTGCTGGAGTCTCGCGCTTAGATTCATCATTTAGCACAACATCAATGCCCCTTTGCCTGGCAACAGCGACAATGCAGCTCTCATTTCCCAAATCAAAACCAACTACGCTCATCTTTGCCAATAATTAACCAATTTATTAAATTAAATTGGTCGGCTCCTGAAAAAGAGAACAACTATGGGATTACCAATAATAAACTTGACTAGAAAGACTATCTACAAAACATAACGGATCGTAATTACTCTACAAGTAATTGGAACACCAAGCAAAGATGAATTTAAATGCATTAAATTCATGTATGTTAAGAAAATTCACCAAGTCGAAGGCAACACACACAATAAAACAGTTGAACGAAATAGCTCATTTCCCACGAGCTTCGATAATGAAACCTGAGTCGATTCATCATGCTAATTATAGCAAATCCAATCACATGCACACATCTAACCAGACGATTGCATCATAGAAATAACCAATGTGCATGAACTAAAAAAGTCTACATTTATAAAACATAAAAACTTGGCAACAATCATAACCAAAATAAAAATATGTCAAATTTAAATCCAGGCATCAAATCACATCCAGGGCAGAAAAAAAACAAAAAACAGAAAAGAAGCGAGAATAAAGAAAACCAAGGCTAATGAATCTATAATTAGAAAGCAACAATAAAAGCCAAGAGTTAGCTGCGCAACGAGCTACATCCATAATCCACAATCAAAAGATTAAATTGTTCACATACAAGTCGAATCTAAAGAGAGAGAGTCACAGATCTAAGAATTATAGAGAGAGAGAAAAAAAATTCGAACTCAAATCTCGAAGTTCAAGACTTCTAAGTTTAAAACGATCATACCTGAGACTTAAAGGAGGGAACTTAATGTGTTCTGGAAATTTCTGCTCAGTATTTTCGCTTTTGGTGGTGCGAGGAACCCAAAAACTCCTAAAGAAACGAAACTACGAGAGACGTGATGAGAGAGGACGGGGCCTTTTATTGGAGACAAAGGGCTTTAAGGGTTTGTATGGAAAACTGGAAATTTCTTTTTTTTTTAATTAAAAAATAAAATAAAATAAAATATTTTAAGTTGTTGAGTCGAAGCGGTCCTCGAGAAGTCTAGACACTATTTGTTCTAGAAAGATCTATGAGATACGTGCGAAATGGTCACGTGGTCAAAAGGCAGGATTTGAAACTTTGTGGGGCTGACAATGGGCCGGCTATTTACAAGACCCACCATTTTCTATCCGTAGAGAGAAATTCTCACTAAGGTCCTTTTTTTATATTTATTGTTAATAGGTTCAGTCTTTGGAAAAATAAGCAGAAAAGTCAACATGGACAATTTTTTTCCCCTCAACCGTAGAGTCACGTTAACCCAATGCCTCCTCACTAAGGTCCTTTTTTTATATTTATTGTTAATAGGTTCAGTCTTTGGAAAAATAAGCAGAAAAGTCAACATGGACAATTTTTTTCCCCTCAACCGTAGAGTTACGTTAACCCAATGCCTCCTCCGTTCAGTTCAGTTAGTATTTATTTCTCCAATTGAATTGAGAATGCATACTAGTAGGAGGACTTCTATTCTAATAAATAAATACTACATTTGTATGAAAGATATGAAAGATTTAAACTCTAAATTTGTTATCTTTGTCCAATATATTTTATAGTTAAATTATCTAGTACTCATAAAATTAACGTAAACTTAAATATCTAATCCTTAAGACAAGAAATCCAAGGTAACTTTAAAATTTCTAAAGGCCTTCGCTTCATATCATACACTTTGTTTTTCAGTTATCACTTTATTAATAATTTTTTAATTTCACTTGAGTTAGCGGCATTTCTTATTTTTTATTTTAAGGTAGATGATTCTAGTATTTAAGTAAATATGAGAGATTTTTCATTTATTAGGCTTCAACTGTTAGACTTTGTGAGGTAATTATCTATTTTAGTGGACTTCAATTATATTGAATTTTATTTGTACTGTAAAATATTAAATAAATGAAATATTTGAAGAAAATTATTGTAATACAAATTTTATGCACAGATGTTACAATTATCAGAATTTACTACCAAATGCATAAAATTATCAATAAAGACACAATAAGTGGTAGGACTCATAAAATTTTCACACGATCAGGAATCAGTAAAGAACTATAAAAGAATTTCTTTATAACTTATTATGCATATTATCCGTTAAAAAACTTAAATATTCAGCTGCACATAAATATTGATTTTAATGGGAATATCTCAAAAATATTTATGTTAGTTTTAGATAGATTAGCAATTCTTTAAAAAGATTCTATAAGAAAATAGGTGAAGGCTATTCAACAAAGCAATAAATAGTTATGCTGAAGAAGATTGGCAATTTTTCTACATTAGTTTTAACGTGTTAATATGTTACTTCCCATCATTAATTTGTTAGTTTAAATTTTAATAAACCTATGAATTTATGACATGTTAAATATCATATCACTTGTAATACAAATTTTATAACCAAACATCACTTGTAATACAATTTTTATAACCAAACATGCAGATGTAAGACTGACATGCTCTGGTCAATTATGCACTGGTCTTTCACAAATTGATTGACCTGAGCTTTCAACTTTGACAATTCAAATTTGTATACATACAATAGCAGTCCAATTGATCCATAATGAAACAAGACAGCCATTTATTATTATTATTATTTTATATTCATTCATATTGAAGAAATAATAAATCTTAATTACGTTGTAAGAAATAAGGAATTTCTTATTAAAGCAAGAAAATGCCATACGGTGCCATGACCTATTTTTATCAAAAAGTCATAACATGATTAGAAATTTACCATAAAGTTTTTTTTTTTAGAAAAAAATGATGAACCATAAAAACATATAAGAAAAGAAAAAGAAAGAAAGAATACGACGCCGTTGCGCTCTTTAACGAGCCAGTGGCGGGAAAACGGTGGAATAAGTAAATGATTAAAACTCGCCTTAGGGTTTATCACTGGAGTTGGAAAATTTTCCTTCACTTTCTCGGAGGCCAAACAGAGAAGGTGAGAGGAAAAACAAAATGCCGACTTACAAAATCAGAGGTATCAATGTGGAATTTCCGTTCGAGGCCTACGATTGCCAGCTCGTGTACATGGAAAAAGTCATTCAGTCTCTTCAAAATGTGAGTCTTCCAAAACGCTGCGGTTCCGTTTCCATCATGAAAATTCATTTTTTCTTTTCAGTATCATTTTTTATACTAAGCAGCGGTAACGACGTCGTTTGGTTTGATCACACAAGTTCTTCATTTTTGAAACCACATAAGGCCGTTTTTAACCGATTGCTTTTCATAATTTACTTTGTTGAGTTTAATTTCGCGACAGTAAATAATTAATTGAATTGATTCTAGTCTAACTTGTTCAGTTCGCTTCATCTACTGTTATTTCGGTAATCTTAATGAGACAGGTGTACGATTAAGAGGCTATTTAATAGTTTCCGATTCATTTTGGCGTAAGTGACAGAAAGTTGTTACTGGTTGATCACAAATATGTGCCTTTAAGTTATATGGTTTAATATCAAGTAACAAATCTCTCAGTTTTGCTGATGATTGCAGATTCCAAATGATTATAGCAGGCTATATTCACATTTTAAGTTTATAGTCACGTTGTTGTGCTGTCCACATTGTAGAGTGACATTGTTATCACCACAAATACCTGACTATGCTTTGTATTTATGCATTTATGGCATGGCAGAAATGTAATGCGCTTTTGGAGAGTCCAACTGGAACTGGGAAAACCTTGTGTCTTCTATGTGCCACATTGGCTTGGAGTGAAGAGCTGGTGGTTTTCAACTCTTGGGAAAAACAGTGAATAATCAGATTTTGGGAGCCAGTCATCTGAGAGTTCACAAAATCTGGTGATTCCAAACTTCCTACAATACTATACACTCCCGCACTCATAGTCAACTCCGGCAAGTGATTCAAGAGCTGAAAACAAGTAACCATAGGTTAGATATTATTCCTCAAGTGTCTGCAGTAGTTTCAATCGGTGACTGCAATTATGCAAAGACTTTAAAATCCCATTATTATTCTTTTATTTTTGATCCAAGATTTCCAAAGGATAATTTCATTTACGTTATTATTATTTTTTGAAGTGGCATAATTGCTAATAAAAGCTAGTTATTTCATATTTCTTCTTCATCGCCATACTTTTGTCAAGGATTTTAGCTTCTGCCAAAAAATGGTTATGACTGTAGTAACATGTCAGGAAAACCTGGGAAATGATTGCTCGTTTAAAGAATCTTTGAAGATCTTGCAATAAAATTGGTTTTTATATTTTGACAGCCTCATTTAATTATGTTAACTAGCTAAACTTTAGAGATTTTACAGGCCCAAAATGGTAATATTAGGATCTCGAGAGCAATTGTGCATTCATCGTGAAGTCAGTTTGCTTCATGGAAGTGCACAAAATAATGCCTGTAGATTCCTTTGCAAAAAGGGTACAAATCGTCGCTGCAATCACCATTCTCGTGTTGCCGGTAATCTCACAGTGTGCACATGCAAGCACTTATTGCTCCTTTTCTTACTTGTTCTGATTTTTTCTCTTATTAGATAAAACATCTGACTGTGAATCTTCTTGTTACTAATTGAAATCTTCTTAAAACTTTATCTCAAAGAAAAATGAGTCCCATATGCTATCCATTTAGTGCAAGTCATGCAAAAAGGCAGGATTTATCCAGTAAGAAAAGCTTATGGATCTAGCGGTGATGATCTAATTTGAAGGTTTTGACAGTGAGATTATGTGAGTCCAGTTGAGCATTCTTGATCATAGCTGAATAGCTATGCTTTCATTATAGTATTTTTTGTGACTATGCATGCCGGTTAGTTATTGTTATGTGACTGTTGATGCACCGTAGATCCCAAACTTACTGTCTTCAAGAGCTAGGATGGTTGATTTGAATTGGGTACATTTCTTGTTTACTGTTTTCTTCAGTCAATGTGTATTTACACCACAAGGCTCTCTCTTTTTAACCATCTAAATTTGACTTTCAGCATATAGATGAAAATGACAATGGGATTAATTTATCAAGGAAATATTTTTTCATATGTTTTGATGTATGGCTTATAGGGATATCATGAATGGTTAATATTTCAATACATTTGCAAATTATATGCCTTCTGATATTTGCAAATAGTTATCTCCACTGGCCCATACTTTTGTATATGTCTGTGCTTCTGTTGTAGATTATGTGAAGAACAATCCTCATCTTGGCGATGAGCCTATTGATATCGAGGATCTAGTCAATATTGGACGAACATCTGGACCGTATGTTCTTTTAATAATCTTCTATATTCATGCTAATGTGTTTAGTTGGTTTGCTTCTTGAACTCAGATTTCTCTTTAAAAGTGATTGCCACTGACTATGGCATCAACTGGTTTGCTTGTTATTTTATTTGGAATGTCTTTCTTGCAGGTGCCCTTATTTCATGACACGAGAACTCCAAAAGACTGTGGATATTGTCTTTGCACCCTATAACTATCTTATTGATCCTTGGTTTAGAAAAGGTCTTGGGGTTGAGTGGAAAAACAGTATACTTATATTTGATGAAGCCCACAACTTGGTAAGAAGAAAATACTCAAATTCTTGACTTGGAGAATTTGCATGTGAAACTGCTGAAACTATCGAGGCTTATTTCTAAATTTTTTTCATTTTAGTTTTCTGTTTATCCACTCTGTATAATATAGTATTCTTTGCCAATCCTACAGATCAGTTTCTGCATAGTATAGCTATTTACATGATAGATACCATGCAGGAAGGTTTATGTGCGGATGCAGCCTCCTTTGATTTGTCATCTGGGCTTCTGACAGCTTGCATCTCCGAAGCAAAGAATTGTATTGACATTTCTGCTACCAGAAGGGAGCAGTCAATTGACGAAACGTTGAATCCAGATAATTTTGCTATTCTCAGAGGTAGCTATTTACTGGCATATTTTTTGTTCTTGTGATATACTGTTAAGAGCAACTAGAGCAATTTGAAACCAGAGTATATTGTTTACCCTGTGGGTAAGGCAGTCAACCCAATTCGTATGAGATTTTGTCGTTCTATAACATTCAGTGTAATATGAATGTAGAATACTTTTTCTGATTTCTTCAAAATCTCATGTTCATCTTTATTGTACTTTACATAGTAATATTTCTTTACAACTTAGGTATATCTTGCAGCACTTCTTCTGAAGCTTGAGAAACGAATAGCTGAAGTGCCCATTAATTCAAGGAGCTGGATTTACTAAGCAGGCCTTTACATCTATGAACTGCTTTCTGACCTTAATATCACTCAAGAAACTGCCTATAAACATTGATATAGTTGAGGTAGCTGCTGAGCTTCTTCAGGAGGATAAGCTGCAGAACAAAAATGAACCCCCTCTGGCTGCAGGATAGAAAGCATTAGCAACATCCTTAAAATTATCTTTAGAGATCAAGGCACTGCTCATTCAGCATATTATCGTAAGCCTTAAACTTATTCATGGTATAACCAAGTTGATATTGTTCTTTTCATGTTCCTTTGATCTTGTAACTCTAAGGAAGTAGAAATCTAAATTCTAAAACTCTTGCTTGTCATTTTTAGGTTCATATCAAACTGATGCAAATGTTGATGTTTTAAAAGGTAATTCAAGGAAAACTTATTTTGCTAATTACAGAACATTTTCACCTGTTCTTAATTTTATATTTCATGTTTTCATGCTTCACTTTCTCCTATTTTTGTTGTAAGGTTTCTGATTTGTGTTTTGAATAAATAATATATTGAATTAGAATCTTTGTAAAGTTAGACAAAAATTAAGAGGAAGGGCCAACAGTAATATTTTAATTTCTTACATATCTCCACAACTGGGCTGCAGACATTAAAAATTATACAAGCACAGAAACTCTGTGTAATTCTAATTATTATGATGGGGAAGATTAGAACAACAAACAACAACTTGTTAAAGCCAGCTTTGATAACATGTTATTAACTAGTTGATTGAAAATTTTGCTAAATACAGGTAAAATGCAGTAACAATACTATTTACCAGTTGGGATTTAACAATCTGTCTGCTAAAATAATTGGCATGCTATCATTTATTTGTTTGATGAGCTGGGTATTATCAGAAGTAAACTTAAGTGATGTAATCTGTATTATAGTCTAATATAAAAATGGAATTGTGATACAAAAGAATAAATAAGTGGGAAGGGGAAAATAGAGAAAGTAAAAGTTCAAGGAGTGTGTGTGAAACACTCTTCCATTTTCCCCAATAATTCAATTGATGAGGAGGCAGAAAGATGGAGAAAGAGACAAATATCAGAGATGGAGATGCAAAATCCTCCAGCCTGCTGCTCTAGGACCAAATGGAATGAAAGAAAAGAATGAAACTGAATTTGGTTAGCCACATGTTTCACCACAAATCCTTTGGCTTATACAGATACCTAATTCTTTGGCTTGCTTCAAATATATATTGAAACAAATGTGCAATGATCAACTACTACTCTTATGCCTTACCTTCATATTGGGTAATGTTATCGATCCGGGTTACCATTCTTCCGCAATGATGATTCCTTTTCTCCATTGTTTTGAAAGTGCAGGTAAGGCATCCAGGACACTCAGCTGGTGGTGTTTTAATCCAGGAATTGCCATGCAAGAGTTCACTAGGTTGGAAGTGGGGTCTATCATATTGACTTCTGGCACATTATCACCCGTGGATTCGTTTGCACAGGAATTGAAATTGTAAGTAAATTTCATGCATATTATTTTTTCCAAATATCATCCTGTGACTTTCATAATCGTTGAATTGAAAACTCCTTGCTGTCCTTCTCAGGAATTTTCCTGTGCGCTTGGAAAACCCTCATGTCATTTCTTCAGATCAGATATGGGCTGGAATTGTACCTGTTGGTCCCTCTGGTTCCTTATTAAATTCCTCTTACAGGAACCGTGACTCTCTAGAATACAAGCAAGAGCTTGGGAATACTATTGGTATGTAGCATAGGCATGCTGATGGTCAATCTGATAGGCTGATACTCTGCTAGTCATTATTAGGTCATTGATCTAGATCCCACTCTTGATATGCATAATGGGGTCTAGATCCTTTTTGGTGCCAAAAAGGTTCATGCTCAGTTACAACTCATTGGGTATTGCAATGAAGGGCCAATCTTGAGAGTTCTTGGTGAATGAGACAGTTGATGACCTCTTGCTGCATGTGTTGAGAGAAATTTTGCACTTGCTAGATTGAGCTATTAGAGAGGTGAAAGGGGTAAACATAATTGGGGAGCGGAAATTTTTTTAATATATGCAAAACTAAATGAGTCAAAACCGGCTATGAGCTAATGTCTACATAATTTAGAAGGCAGAATAATTTTCTTACTAAAATTTATATGTGGTTCCTAAATTGAAAAAGATGCAAAGGGCTTTCACATATCTGATGCACCGTGTTGAAATTTAGTTGAAGCACTTGACTATAAGTTTTAACTTTCCAGTACACAAATTTATAGGTAATTATGTGATTGATTGTCAACTTTCTTCAATTTGATGTTCCAGTCAATATTGCCTGCATTGTACCTGATGGACTGCTCATATTTTTCCATCATACTACCTTTTGGACCAATGCATTGCGTGCTGGAAAAATACAGTAAGGCTACAAACACAGTTTATTAAATATTTAATTTGGTTGTTTGTTATCTTTCTGAATTACAAATTGCCTCACGAACTTCTCTCTTCTTTCTGAAGAGAAAGCAAGTAACCAAA